>JAQJVL010001687.1:0-155698 GCA_035578905.1 Stictocephala bisonia | reverse complement strand
AATCCACGTGAATAGCCATAAATTGTGTTTACACTACAAAGTCCCATCCACCTGGTGAAATGAGGACGCGGCGGTCCCGTGAGGACAGTCCATGCCCCGGCATCTGTTGTGAGCATTAGCTTGCTATTGTTTGGAATTCATTTGCATTTTGTTAAAGTGGCAAAGTTCAATTAGTCACGTAGTCAACAAACAGCTGATTTGATTGACGGGTTCTGATTGCAGTAACTCACCTACATCCATATCGTTATTGTTTATTCTCATTTATATAACCTGATTTGTTTAGGACTCATTACTAAAAAAATGTACTCCTAACGATTGTTCAAGTTGATATCAAATGCATAAAATACAACTAACATTTTACACTGCTACATACGTCTCGAACAGTATTGTATGAAAATAAAAACTCTGAGATATGATAAACAGGGTTTCTCGTAAGTAGGAAGCTAAACTTTAGGAGGTTATTCAAAAAATCAAAACAAACAACAAATTTCATTTGAACATTTAGTCTACTTCCCCCTATTCGACGTATCTATCTGCATGTAGTTTTTACAAAACGCTTAATATTTCAGACGATACTAAAGATAAAATCATGATACTTAGTTTTAATCTTAGTCTTAATATTTTACATATTTCTCAATAATTTCATTTCCTTACATTAGTCATTTTTTAAATGGTGGCCATTTTAAATTCTCTAAGTTCAGTATCTGAAAAACCTTATATTTTAGTAAAAACCTGTAATATACCACAATATTACGGAACTCAGTCCTACAAACCGTTGTATAAATAGTTTTAAGATTTGTACAACTGTTAGCAGAGAAATTGAAGTTTGTGTCTAATAATAACAGAATTCTTTAGCCAGGAAATAATTTTTATTTGATGAAACGTTCGATTTATTAGTTAATAAATCAAGACGGTGTTTGATCTTGAAATCGATTACACCTCAAATGTTATGACTGAATTCTTTAGTATTTTTGTGACTTGTAGCTTTATATTTTATTAAAGGTTTTTGATATACACAAAATGTGTGATAATTAAATATTAAACTCAAAACAATTTAATTGGGTGGAAGAGTAGTTGGTTAAAGTCCAATTCATAAGCTAAAGATTCTCAGTTTTATTCTAAAATAGTCAAAAGATAAAAAGTTTTGAAATTGATAAGATGACAGATCAACTGCGGTATTTACTTGTCATCGAGGCTACTAAATAATGACACTTTCAAAGCAAAAGTAGATTTTTATTTGTAGCAAAGACTACATTCAATCGTCATTTTAGATTCACATCATGACAATATTTGTCTTAAGAATACATAAATAAACTTGTGTTCATAATTTATATCAAACTATCGTTACACAAAAATATTGTATTGTTCCTGTTTTACTATTTATACATTCCGCTTTGGAGATAACTTTACAAAACGTTAAGTTTGCATGTAATTTTAAAAAAGTGAATAGCTATTTAGTTTGAGTAGATTCTAAAAGCATTAAATAACGCTACAAATACCATTACTACATAATATTCGACCTCAGTGGGAACGAACGGAAGAAGATATGTATCTTATGGGTGGTGAGAGAAATCAAGGGAATATTACTGGGGGGAGTTAGCTTGGCTTGGTGATGTGTGATATTTCCTCTGCCAAAGGCACATATGTGTTCCCTTTCACTGCCGTATATTACGAACACATCATTATACAGATATTTGGAGACAGATGATTAGAAATGTAGACTGCAAGGCTCTACATCACTGGATCCCGAAAGTATACGAGATACTGTTAATTAAATGCACATCCAAACTTAAATTGTTCAAGCAGGTTTTAAATAAAAATCTAGTTTTGGTATTTATGAGATTTTTATTAACTAAACTATTACATAAAACTTAGATCTAAAATGAGTTAATGATTTACAGATTTTTTTTTATCCATATACATTTACATTGTCTACTCTGCCTTTTTTCGTGGGCGCAATGGTTACGAAACTTGGAGTGACGGGAGATTAATATATAAACACTAATATAAAATTACTTCGTACTTTAGATTTTATTTTATTTTTATATTTTTTTAGTAATCTAATTGTTAAGGGGATCCGCCTCCTCCAAAAGTCAATTTTGTGAATTTTTGGGGATTTTTTGTTTTTGATTTCAATACATTGTATATGTTCTCAGAAGTGTGTCTGCAAAATATCAAGCCATTCCGAGCAATATTTCTAATATTTTTGGACGTTTTAATAGAACCACGCGCTTGGCGAAAAGTTGGTATTTTGCGAAGCTAAATGGTTCTTGGCTCTTATAAATTTAATTTTCCATATTTGTTTATTATATATTTATTTAATTGTAAACTAACATAAACAACTAACATAACAACAGCAAGAATGCGTTAATCATGTTGCTAAAAGGTTAGGTACAGGGCTACGAAACCTCGTAAAAACTTGTGCTAAGCTAAAAATCACATTAGGTGGCAAATCGCATGGTAGTCTGAAAGGGACTACCATCGACAAACTAACTAAGTACTATAGAAATGCTATAATCAACAATCTTGATGATGTAGATGCTATGAGTAAATCCATCTTTGCTACGATTGATCATTGTAGGTCAACCGATCTAATTCCCCTGCACGATAATTGTCCACGTGGAAACGACAGCTGGTGCTTTTACCAGAGGGATTTGGCAAATGGAAGTGCACCCAGAAAACATAACACATACATAAAGACACCCCTAAATGAAGCTGTTGTAAAACACATCACCCCACTTTATGTTAGGCTTACTGACAAGGACCTCCTAAGAAGATGCTCGATGGGAAAAACGCAGAACGCTAACGAGGCCTTACACGGATTGATCTGGAGTAAGTGTCCAAAGGTTTCATTTACAGGAAAAAGGAGGGTTGAGGGTGCAATAGCAGAGGCCATATGTGTTTACAATGAAGGATATCTCCTAACTATGACTAATCTTCTACAGCAAGTTGGACTTTCTCCAGGTGCAAATACTGCGAGTCACGCTAAGAAAAGGGACTTTGATCGTCTTCGTATTCGCAACGCAAGGTCTACTGAGAAGTACAAAAAATATAGAAAACTGCTGAAATCAAAGAAGATACAAGAAGAAGAGTCAAAGAATGCTAGGGAAGGAAAAACATATGGAGCAGGGGAGTTTTAGATGGTAAAATAAGCGTATTTTCTAAATAAAAACTTTAAACGCAAATTTCCTCAAACTAATTTTTCCATGTTTTACTACATACAAGTTTGAATAACTTTTGAACCAAAATAGGTAGAGTCTTGAAATTTTTACCACTTCATCTTGATAATATTTATAAACTTTTCACGCATGGAAACCCCCCTACAAGCAAAACTTATATTTTCTTTAAATTTAGAATTTTTTTTCAACTTTTTAAAAACTATTTCTTTTTTCTAACGATTGGGTAATTTGTGTATATAAGCTAGAATAGTTTCCATGCGTCAAAAGTTGCTTTATTTCATGTAGAAAATAACAACAACAAAATTATTTGAATTAGTTGAAATATAAAAAAGTTATTCATAATCTAAAATATCGTGAGAATAGCACAAAAAAACAGGAAAATCGCCCATAAAACATTTATTTTTTACTAAAAAAAATTCCTATTTCCATAAATCATCTAGTTTATAGTGTAGAAAGTTAAAAATAAATATCTAATTGTAATATTATCAAAAAAGTTTAAAAAAAGGGCTGGAGGAGGCGGATCCCCTTAATCATTTGTAAATTTGGTAGCTAGCCCATAAAAGCTATACGAAGTATATAGTGTGCGAACGAGTGTTATATGGCTCTTGTACATTGCATTAATGGTGTCATAAGACATAAAACTAATATTTATTCAATTTCCCATTCGTTCCGATGTTTATACCTTTTTGTGTGCATTATGATTTATTAGGTGTTAAAGAGAAGTTTTCCAATTCCGTAAAGACGTGCTTACCTCACTTAAAATAATGTTATATGTCTATGTTGTTATTTACTTTATCTGAAAAACCCGTCAATTGATAATTATAAATAAGTTTTATTGAACTTCTCCGCTCAAAAACCGTCAACGTGTTAGAAATGGTAAAACCATATTTTAATTCACTTTACGAAAAAAATATTTTTTAAAGAATTACATGTCAAATATTCACGTACCATAGAATTTTAAAATGTAAAGTGAATATTTATTTTTATATCTATTGCGCGACACATTTTCAAATAATACCTTTGCAATGTAACAAATCGCTAAATAATGACGTTATAGCTAAACAAATAACTAAATGTGTCTCTTACTAACTATTAGATTATAGAATTATTATATATTTTTTACACTTCAAGTATAACTGAATATTTGAAATAAACCACTCCAACTAAAGCTAGAGTGAAATTTTATGATATTCATCATTAATAATTAGTGAAGAAAAAATATAAATACGAAGAGTTCTATGATGGTCTTATGCATAATTAGTATTACAGATTGTTTGAAGAGTTTACCAAAACTTAAAATAATAATAATAATAATCATAATAATAATAATAAAGCACATCTATATGGTTGAAAGAATAAATGTAATTTAAGGAAGAACGATTCATTAATATGTTGTCTTTTATGTTTATTCCAGATGCCAAACACTACTATGAACGACACCGACCTTGTGCTGGAGATTATAGAGCAGAAACGTCTGGAGTGCCATGAACAACTAAACCTCTCGGTAGTCCAACCCAGTGGTAAGTACAATGTCGTATACTGGCTATAACAGTTATTACATGGGTTCCCCATACTCTACTAAGAACAACACCGACCTTGTGCTGGAGATTATAGAGCAGAAACGTCTGGAGTGCCATGAACAACTAAACCTCTCGGTAGTCCAACCCAGTGGTAAGTACAATGTCGTATACTGGCTATAACAGTTATTACATGGGTTCCCCATACACTACTATGAACGACACCGACCTTGTGCTGGAGATTATAGAGCAGAAACATCAGGAGTGCCATGAACAACTAAACCTCTCGGTAGTCCAACCCAGTGGTAAGTACATTGTCGTATACTGGCTATAACAGTTATTACATGGGTTCCCCATACACTACTATGAACGACACCGACCTTGTGCTGGAGATTATAGAGCAGAAACGTCTGGAGTGCCATGAACAACTAAACCTCTCAGTAGTCCAACCCAGTGGTAAGTACAATGTCGTATACTGGCTATAACAGTTATTACATGGGTTCCCCATACTCTACTAAGAACAACACCGACCTTGTGCTGGAGATTATAGAGCAGAAACGTCTGGAGTGCCATGAACAACTAAACCTATCGGTAGTCCAACCCAGTGGTAAGTACAATGTCGTAGATTGGCCAAAACAGTTATTACATGGATTCTCCATATACTACTATGAACGACACAAACCTTGTGCTGGAGATTATAGAGTAGCAACATCTGGAGTGCCATGAACAACTACTAGTAAACCTCTCGGTAGTCCAACCCAGTGGTAAGTAAAGTGTCGTATACTGGCCATAACAGTTATTACATGGATTCTCCATACACTACTATGAACGACACAAACCTTGTGCTGGAGATTATAGAGTAGCAAAATCTGGAGTGCCATGAACAACTACATGTAAACCTCTCGGTAGTCCAACCCAGTGGTAAGTAAAGTGTCGTATACTGGCCATAACAGTTATTACATGGATTCTCCATACACTACTATGAACGACACAAACCTTGTGCTGGAGATTATAGAGTAGCAAAATCTGGAGTGCCATGAACAACTACATGTAAACCTCTCGGTAGTCCAACCCAGTGGTAAGTAAAGTGTCGTATACTGGCCATAACAGTTATTACATGGATTCTCCATACACTACTATGAACGACACAAACCTTGTGCTGGAGATTATAGAGTAGCAAAATCTGGAGTGCCATGAACAACTACTTGTAAACCTCTCGGTAGTCCAACCCAGTGGTAAGTAAAGTGTCGTATACTGGCCATAACAGTTATTACATGGATTCTCCATACACTACTATGAACGACACAAACCTTGTGCTGGAGATTATAGAGTAGCAAAATCTGGAGTGCCATGAACAACTACTTGTAAACCTCTCGGTAGTCCAACCCAGTGGTAAGTAAAGTGTCGTATACTGGCCATAACAGTTATTACATGGATTCTCCATACACTACCATGAACGACACAAACCTTGTGCTGGAGATTATAGAGTAGCAAAATCTGGAGTGCCATGAACAACTACTTGTAAACCTCTCGGTAGTCCTACCCAGTGGTAAGTACAGTGTCGTAGACTGGCCATAACAGTTATTACATGGATGTTTCCTATACTCATTCTCATTTAACTTTTCACATTATATTTTTATCTACAAAAGTTAACCATTTTTACTTTCACAAATATGTATTAGTTCTGAATGTATCAAAAGACACATTAAGTACTGTCAATGTATACCAAAATATCTTAGCTCACCCAACTATTCCTTGCTGTTTAAATAATACAGTATATTTTGTAAGATGCGTTTTAAACTTTACATGGTATTTAAAGCTAAATTAAGTTAGGATTATAACCAGTGAAATTTAATTTGTTTCAATAACATTCACATAAAGTTTCCAAACGTATGTTTGTAATGACATAGTTACACTTGTTGGTGTTCATTTATTTTCCAATCAAAGAATGTAACTGACATACAGGAGATACTATTCCAAGTAACTCTAGTAGGCCTACTGTTATACATGGATAGCCCTCGTAGTTGGGCTATGAACTACTCGATTAAGAACGACTAGATGTTCCTGTTACATATAACGGCAATCACCGTCAGCACCATCTAGATAACTATGGGTCCTACCTGCGCGGATAACTGCGCATTTCCGGGTATCTAGGCCAATCCAGTTTCCCCAGGAAGGGCTAGAATGGCAGTTAATTTGACTGTATTTGAAGCCAGATATTTCCCAAATTGGTGCCTAGAAGGACTTAGATTCCCCTTCCAGAACATTCTGGGTTAATGGTTTAATGTCTTTATATAACACGTATTGGCCGACCTGAGATCAGTTAGTCAGTGCGAGTCAGTGACAGTACACCGATCATTGTCAGATATTTTGTGAACACAGACATTAATTAATTGTTAAACATATTAGTAATTAATTTCAAATGTCAAAATAGTTTATATCTAGTAATTTAAGTTTCTTAATGTTTCATAGGCAATAATTCAGTTATTTAGAGCGTGTAAAAAACAGAAAAGGAAAGTTAGTAGCCAGAAGTGGAATCGCCTTATTTATTTCCCGACTCTGTTGGACCTTAACATTCATTTAACTCTTGGAAAATTGTATATAGAGAGATACATAGCGGAAACCGACCTATACAGTAATATTTTCCAAGGATTTGAGTTTTCTTCCGAAACGGAACTATCTCAGACACTGACTCTAAAATATAGATGAGATTAAAATTATTTTATTTATTTTATTTTAAACTTCACTCGCCAGTCTACATGGGCCTGCGGCCTTTGCGTGAACTTTATTAACGAGTGAAGTACCTACCGTTGGCTCAATGGGGATTCGAACCTGGGGCAATGCTCTCCGCAGTCCAAAGCCTTAGCCAGTGAGTGACCTCGCCAGCAAAAGAATTTTTGGAATCGAATAGTCTCGTCAATATTTTATCACCAACAATATTTTAGAAGAAACTAGTTGAATTAAATTGTTATAACAGATTTACTATCGATATGTATGAGATCAAATCAAATCCCTCTAAACACCTTTCGCCCATATAAATGTGAAAACTTGTATGGAAATTGTTGAAATTGAAATAAAAATTGTATTCTCCCTTTTGGATGTATTTTAATTAAATTGGTCCTTCCAGACCCCTCGGACCACAAAGAATTGCTTTCCACTTTATTTAATTTAGTTAAGTCGGGTGGTCTATATTCACTTCATATATTCAATTCCCTATAACTGAATGCCCTTTGATAATGAAGAACACAAATAAACAAAGTATTCCGCAACACAAAACCTCTGCCAAACTCTAGCACCATACTCTAACTTCATAAAGGCAGCTCACGTTAACGTACAATCACTATTTTGTCATATTGATGAATTTCGTACAATTTTTCAACAAAATATTTGTGACATTATTTTAATATCTGAATCATGGCTGAAACCAAATGTTAATGACACGGCTGTTGAGTTACCAGGCTATACTTTATATCGGAGTGACAGACTATACAAAGGTGGTGGTGGGGTTGCTGCGTTCATTAACTCTAATCTAAATGCTACTGTTTTGCAACTTTCTGACACCTCCTTAGCAGCTCGACCTGAATTCATGTTCTTTGAAGTTCGTGTTACTGGAACACCTATGTTAGTTGGTGTTTGTTATAAAGCACCTGGCCTGGGATTTCTCGACGAATTTGAACATGTCCTATTAGATTTAATGGTTCGGTACAGTCATGTCATTATCATGGGTGACTTTAACTCTAACTTACTAGGACCAGCTACTCACGACCAGACGTATTTGACGACTATGTTTCACTCTTGTGGTATGACTATATTACCATTATAAGCCACCCACCACACTTCTATTTGTGACACCTGGCTGGACGTCATGGCTATCAGTGACTTAACCCATATCGTGCATCATGGGCAGCTCTCTGTTCCCGGCCTCTCAAAGCACGACCTTGTCTTCTGTATCTACAGGCTGCTCCCTCCAAAACCTCATCCTCAAATAATTCACTACAGGTATTATAAAGGCATTGACTTTATAAAGTTTCATGAGCATGCTCTGAGAGTTTCCTGGAATGAAATTATCTCAGGTAATGATGTTGATAGAATTATAATTGAACTTAATAGAGCCATTATCACATTATTTGATAAACACGCACCGATTACTACTAAACGGGTTACAAGGAAGCCGGCCCCTTGGATCACAGACCACATTCGGCAGCTGCAAAGACAGAGGGATTCTGCTTTCCGCAAGGCTAAACGGACCAAAATCCCTGATGATTGGATTGCTTATAAAAGACTAAGAAATAAAGTTCAACAGCAGTTTCGTAATGCAAAAATTCGTTTCTTCTATAACTCTTTCTCAAATAAAAAATCAAGTAAAACTATATGGTCTAAAGTCAAACAACTTGGAATTAGTAAATCTACTCCAAAGCATCCTATTTCTCTTGATCTAAATGTTATAAATGATTATTTTGTCAATATCCCTGTTGATGTGACCAGGGCTCAGGACTATTACAGGGAGCTCACTGCTGCTCCTCTGGTTGTCCCTTGCCGTCATCAGTTCTCTTTCACTGCTGTAACAGAGTCTGATGTGCTGAGGGCTGTCTCGAGACTTACAAGCAACGCAATTGGTGCAGATAACATTCCAATTAAATTTATCAAAGATTCACTTTCAGTTACACTTCCAGTGATTACATCAATCTTTAACAAGTCTTTAAGTCTATCAGTTTTCCCAGCTGCCTGGAAAAACGCAATTGTACGTCCTTTGCAGAAAAATACTTCACCCACAACACCTTCTGACTTCAGGCCCATCAGTATTCTTCCCACCCTGTCTAAATGCCTTGAAATAATTGTCCATAATCAAATGTCCTCTTACATTGAACATAACAATATACTGTCAAATTGTATTCAATCTGGCTTCCGACCTCAGCATAGCACCACAAGTGCTCTTCTCAAAATAACCGAGGACATTCGATCTGCAATGGATAAAAGACAGGGAACTGTTTTAACACTCTTTGATTTCTCAAAGGCATTTGATTGCGTATATCACCCACTCCTTCTTTTTAAACTCAAGGCTGTTGGTTTCTCGGAGAGTTGCGTCGGTTGGGTTGAGTCTTATTTGTCGAATCGCCGTCAGTACAACGATGAGTCCTGCTGGAGGCCTGTCACTCGAGGGGTGCCTCAGGGCTCTGTTTTAGGTCCATTGCTGTTTTCACTGTACATTAACGATGTGACTACTGTCATACAACACTCACATTGCCACTTATACGCCAACGATCTACAGATTTATCAACACTTTCTCATTTCCAACTTTCAAAATACTGTAAATGATACTAATATCGACATTACTTCTATTATTTCTTGGGCTCACAGACATGGTTTAAAAACTTTACGAAAGCAAGACTCAGATTATCGTTATTGGATCTTCTATACTTATACCTAAATTGACTTGACAACTGCCCCTAAGTTGAAGATAATGGACCACTATCTTGATTACTGTGATAAAGTGAAGAATTTAGGACTGTTGATAAACAGGAATTTGGGTTGGAAGGATCAGATCGTTGAGACTTGTAACAAAGTGTTTTCTGGAATTCACAGTCTTAAACGATTTGCTCCTTATTTACCTCTTGACATGAAAGTTATTTTAGTTAGGACTCTGATATTCCCATATTTTAACTACTGTGACATTGTGATGGATGACATGACCGTTGAACTCTCTGATAAATTGCAGCGTGCCCAGAATTATTGTATTCGTTTCATCTTCAATTTAAGGCGTGATGCTCATGTCTCACCCTTCTTCAATCATTTATCTCTCCTTAAACTTAAGGAGCTTCGACAGTATCACGCTCTTACTTTCCTGCACGCTGTATTAAAAACTGGTTCACCTAGGTACATATTTGATCGTTTTAAGTTTCTTTCCCAGATCAATTCTCATTCCACTCGATATGGATCTTCTAAGCTGTCTATTCCCCATCATAACTCAATGTTTCTCAATAAATCATTTACGGTTTCAGTCTGTCGTTCATGGAATTCCCTTCCTGACAGCTTGAGAAATATGGATGATAGCGTTGGTTTTAGGGCTGACTTGAAGGGCCTGTTTTTGCGGACCTCGCGGGGGTGATGGGGTTGTGGGGGCACTGTTTTCATGGCGGATTACCTGAGCGAATGAGTCTGTGAGAATGAAATTTATTATTTTAATTTGTAAGTTTGTTAGATTATTGTAACTATTAAATTGTATTAGTTCCATGTTTATAAATTTTCAGTTTTTTATTGTCTTTGATTAGTAGTTTACACTTTGTAAACTAAGTTTTGTTTGATTTTAGTTTTAGTTTGAAATTATATTTTATGTTGTTTGTATAGTTTTACACAATGTTGAGTCATTGTGTCATAGTCTTCATAGTCCTAACTCCACCTTTAAATAAAGACATTCATTCATTACTAACCTCTAATTATTTATTCATAAATTAACGTAGTGATTTGTTAAGAAATGTTTAATTCGATGCTCGTAATTATCACATTTAATAACTTTTTTTATTCGCTAAATAAAAGTGATGAAATAAAAAAAACATGAAAATTTTTATGTTCCCAATTCTAATGAAAAGTTCATTATATTTTCAATTCATGCAAACTATCTGAGAGAGTTAAAACACTGAACTTAGTTTTATTAAATAAAGTGACACGTTTCAAATATTCTGGATCGTCGACGTGATCTCTTCTAAATACTGCGCATTATATTATGTTTATATAAAAAAGAAGAGTTCATATCACAGACATCGAATATTTGTATAAATTTTGTTTTCATCCACACTAACAGCGAAACATTTCTGCAATAAATGCTCAATCCTTACAAAATAAATTGAAATGTGTATTTTCTGTTGTGTAAATAATTCTTAAAATGTACTATTAATATTTTATATTTTATAGTGTGGTATTAAAATAAAGAAACGTATCTAGATTGCCTTTGCAGTAGTTTAACTAAATATAAATAGATAATTTTTAAATAAAAGCTATGCTACAACAATAACAATACCGTAAAGCCAAACGTGTAATTGTTTTATTTAATAGGACAACAGGCTCTTTTCTATGTGTGTCAGAACATACAAGAACAAGAGATACAGAGATACAAGAACTTTATATCTCTCTTACAAATAGATTCCGATTTTAAAATACAGTGTCAATTATTAAGCTTTGTAAAGGTGATCTTTATCTAATAGAGCCAAGCATATACAGATATAGACTAGTTAGGGTAAAGGATATGACAATATTTAAGGTTGACTCTCTTTGATTCCAGGTTTATTTTGTCCGGGGGTGTTCGACGGGTGGTCCTGCTGGCCCGACACTGGAGCGGGACTTACAGCATTCACCGACTGTCCGGAGTTCATCACCGGGTTCGACCCTGCTAGTAAGTGAACTATCTAGACTGATAGTGGCACTCTCATGTAAACGCCACTCCTTGGCTCCCTAGCTCATCCAGAGATAAGACGACAGGAGACACAACTTAAAGAATCCAATAAGATCTTGAATGTCCCGCACCCCATATTACACAGGATCTCCCACGTCAGAACAGTCGCTTCAAATATCGAAAACCACCTCTACGACTTGTTTTTCTGTTGAGCAAAATAAATCGTTCACCCAATACTAGCTGGGTCATGGCGTGCAATATTTTTGGTGGACGAAATAAGTTCCTTATTAACGACCCGTCAATACCTGTAGGTGAAAAATAAACCTCCCTCGTAGGGAATGGGCACTGTTCAATCGGTTCGAACTGGCGTTGGCAGATTAACTATTGGAAATATAAATAGGGATTGACTCTAGATCAGTCATGTGGTTGCGGGGAGTCTATCCAAACAATTGATCACATAGTTACACATGCGCTTTTTTATGGAAGGGTTAGCCAGCATAAACAGATTCAGAGAGGCAGGTCTTAAATGGGTCGATGGATTGGATATAGTTACTTAGTAACAGTATATTACTTCATATTTTAATTTTGAATATTTAGCAGGACTTTTGGATCTTGATCCAAATATATTTCACAGCTTTTTTAAATCAATAAATGGTAGCTGACAAAAACCGTACGATATGGTTAACAACTGATTTACGGAGATGTGAGGTGAATTTATTAATTAGATCTTTCTCGAATGTGAATTGAACATTTATAATTGGCTAGGTAAGTAAATGTAAAGCCATTATTTTAAACTTTAAAGTGACGTCAGATCAGAGTAGATAAGATAATTTGTTTATTATTTGGATATTTCCATAGTAGAATCGTTAGTATGGATAAAAAACAGATCTTGGGTACATAATAATCCCAGTACCACGAGCATATTAGTTTCTTTTGAAGAAAGAAGAATTATTTGTAGTAATGAAACTATCTCACCAGTCTACCGCTGCACAGCCAACAACAAAGGAACCGGAATAGTGAGCAGAATAATTATTAGTTCTTTTTTTATTTTTAAAAACATTCTTTGAAGTAGTACAATACTTGTTTTTACTTAGTACGTGTTTATTTTAAGTTTTGAACGTTATAATTCAAAACTAAACTATACTGAAAGTAATAACTTGAAGGATAATCTGGATAAATAAAATAGGTTTTGTCTAAGCATTTCATAGAATGGTGTACATTTATATAGTTCACGTTTCTCAATTTCTGTATGTCGTTCAAATTTGCGCCTTTTATAGTTCGCGGGTGTGGGAACCCACAGCAAAATTATTTGTTACACTTTCTTTAACCTAATCATTCATAAGAAGGCTTTGTGCTAAATGATATTCTAATTTTCTTTACATGTATTTGCAATCCACTTCATGGCTGTAGTTTCATGGTCTCCAAAGTAACCATGCGTATCTTTATGAATACCAGTTTTATTTCTTGGTCTGATGTAATTTGTGTCTGTTTTATTTCTCATATAATACGAAAATAATTCTCGTTATTACAGCTAGTACGAGAATAATTCTCGTACTAGCTGTAATAACAAGTTTGTAGTTAACATTTCGAACAGTTTATATTTATGTAGTGAACTAAAAAATTTAATTTTGCATGTAAAACACAATCTAAACAGTACTAATTGTATAGAGTAGATAAGTATGTTGAATATTGAGCAGGCAATATTGAATGAAGATAGTTCATTTGTTTTATTTTATAATAATCTGTAACAATCAAAAAATCCATCAAACGGTTTTAATCTAACTAAACATCCAGTATTTAAATTTCCTAAAAATATTGCCGGGTTTTTAGAAAAGCATATATTATATCAAAAGAAAATATGTAGTTGTGTCATTTTGTTGGATAATTAAAATAAAAGAAATGTCATATCAAATGAAAGTTTGTAATAATTGATTCATTTTAAACTTTGACCAAGTTAAAAGCTATGAACTGTATAACTATACAGCTATGAACTGTATAACTATACAGGGTGGAGAAAAACACCTATAAATATATTTATTGAAGTAACTACAGTTTTTTTTTTTTTTTCATGTACAAGGGGGTGGCCCGCAAGAAGTCAGAAGGAAATCTTAAATGAAAGCATAGGTCGAATAGTACGTCAAATTAAAGGTCTTTATTAATAGAGTTCAACGTGGCAAATCCCATCTCTATGGAGTCACCCTATCAGGAATTAGATCAATTTGAAAATTTAAATTTTTAATATTCAGAGTGCTTTATTTTTTGATAGAGTGGTCCCTCAGAGATGCAGTTTGTGGAATTCAAATTAGTAACATACGACATTTAAAAGTATGTATTAGTAGACTTGGATGCTTACAGAAATATTGATGGTCTCCATAACTGAAGGTAGTATGATTTTTTCCATTGAATTTTATACCTAATGCTACATCTCTTTAAAGGCCATATGTTACTAACTTTAATGTCTCAAACTGCATCTCTTAGGGGCCACTCTATCAGAAAACAGAGCATTTTGATATTAAAATTTTAAATTTTCAAATTGCTCTCATTCCTGATAGAGTGACTTCATACAGATGAGATTTGTGGCATTCAGTTTGTTAAAGTATACCATTTAAAAGCATGTATCACAAGCCATAAGATTTAATTAAGAATATTGATGATACCCTCGATAGGACGTCCCCTATTAGAGAGAGATGATTACCAATTGTACCTTAAAGTAGCTACCCAATACCTAAAGAGATTGTAAAAGACTCTAAGTCCCATCTAGTTTGTTTAAAAAAATACAAGGGTGGTGTGGGACTTTTTCCCCGCTCTGTATATCCAGTGTATCGCGTAGTGTTCACTACAAAACACGTGCAATCTGAACTAATACTAAATGAAATAATAGGTTATAAAAACCATGCGTCAAAAGGAAAAACAAAATTAAATAAAATAAAATTGATGTTCTCACTCACAAAGCTATATCCAATCCTTCGTTACCGACTTTATGGAAAATTGCCAATCTCTCACCGAACAAACGCAAAAGACTTCACTATGTTATCCGTTGTATGACTACTCCAATAATTGCATCTACCGAATCAACAGCGAAAGCGATTTGACACAAACCACCCTTTATATTGAGTCTAAATTGCTTAGTTATGATTTTATCAAGATTGGGTTTAAACTGCTGTTACGGTTTTATCAAGATTAGGTCTAATCTGCTAAGTTACGGTTTTAACAAGATTGGGTCTAAACTGGTAAGTTATGGTTTTATCATGATTGGGTAAAACTGCTAAGTTACGGTTTTATCAAGGTTGGGTCTAAACTGGTAAGTTATGGTTTTATCAAGACTGGGTCTAAACTGGTAGGTTATGGTTTTATCAAGACTGGGTCTAAACTGGTAAGTTATGTTTTTATCAAGACTGGGTCTAAACTGGTAAGTTATGGTTTTAACAAGATTGGGTCTAAACTGGTAAGTTATGGTTTTATCAAGACTGGGTATAAACTGGTAAGTTATGTTTTTATCAAGACTGGGTCTAAACTGGTAAGTTATGGTTTTATCAAGATTGGGTCTAAACTGGTAAGTTATAGTTTTATCAAGATTGGGTCTAAACTGTTAAGTTATGGTTTTATCAAGATTGGGTCTAAACTGGTAGGTTATGGTTTTATCAAGATTGGGTCTAAACTGGTAAGTTATAGTTTTATCAAGATTGGGTCTAAACTGTTAAGTTATGGTTTTATCAAGATTGGGTCTAAACTGGTAGGTTATGGTTTTATCAAGATTGGGTCTAAACTGGTAGGTTATGGTTTTATCAAGATTGGGTCTAAACTGGTAAGTTATAGTTTTATCAAGACTGGGTCTAAACTGGTAAGTTATGGTTTTATCAAGATTGGGTCTAAACTGGTAAGTTATAGTTTTATCAAGATTGGGTCTAAACTGTTAAGTTATGGTTTTATCAAGATTGG
This sequence comes from Stictocephala bisonia, assembly GCA_035578905.1. Taxonomy (NCBI): domain Eukaryota; kingdom Metazoa; phylum Arthropoda; class Insecta; order Hemiptera; family Membracidae; genus Stictocephala; species Stictocephala bisonia. Next base: position 139,676 of record JAQJVL010001687.1, on the reverse strand, counting down.
GTCTAAACTGTTAAGTTATGGTTTTATCAAGATTGGGTCTAAACTGTTAAGTTATGGTTTTATCAAGATTGGGTCTAAACTGTTAAGTTATGGTTTTATCAAGATTGGGTGTAAACTGGTAAGTTATGGTTTTTCACTAGGAGCAAATATTTAACTTTAAGAGATAAAACTTTAGATAAGATGGATACTTTGCAATCGGAACGCAACAATTACATTGTTTAAATTATTAAGTAATGGAATCTAAAATCAGGCATCTGCCTTTGAGGCCCTCATATTTTCTCAGTTTATATAACCCTTACAGTCTTTGGTGTTTTCTTTTTTTTATTTTTTTCTATTTTAATGTTATTCTTTTGTGCAGATGGTTTAATACTTTTACTTTTTCTTACCAACACATTGTATATAGTCTATAGTTATTAGGTAAATAAAGGGTTTTAATCTTAGCAATCAAATCAGTAATAATTAGTATTCAATTCCGTTAATCATTCCTACTTTGTTTTTGAATATGCTTGTACAAACAAACTGCAAACCTCTCCCGACTAGTAATAGCAGCCCTGCCCTGGTATAACTTCTTGTATCTTAGTGCCCAATAACGACAATCATTCTTGAAATTTCCCTTAGCAATGTTAAAGGTTACGATTATATTTTTTACCTAAAGCAATTCGGGTAACGGCGGTTGGGCTTCAACTTAAGTAAGTTGTATTTTCAAAAGTTACAGATATTCTGTAGAGTAGTTACTTATATTTATTTTACATTTTAGAAGGCTTACCGATGAATTATTGTGGTTTTGTGTAGGAAAGGCCCACAAGATATGTACAGAGAACGGTACGTGGTTCAAACACCCAGACTCGGGCCGAGAGTGGTCCAACTACACGACTTGCGTCAACGTGGATGACCTGCATGTGAGTATCATCACTGTGTAGGCTATGCAAGAGTGTCAACGTATATGACCTGCATGTGAGTATCGTCACTATATAGGCTATTTAAGAGTGTCAACGTGGATGATCTGCATGTGAGTATCGTCACTATATAGGCTATTTAAGAGTGTCAACGTGGATGATCTGCATGTGAGTATCGTCACTATATAGGCTATTAAAGAGTGTCAAAGTGGATGATCTGCATGTGAGTATCGTCACTATATAGACTATTAAAGAGTGTCAACGTGGATGACCTGCATGTGAGTATTGTTACTGTGTAGGCTTTACAAGAGTGTCAACGTGGATGACCTGCATGTGAGTATTGATACTGTGTAGGCTTTACAAGAGTGTCAACGTATATGACCTGCATGTGAGTATCGTCACTATATAGACTATTAAAGAGTGTCAACGTGGATGACCTGCATGTGAGTATTGTTACTGTGTAGGCTTTACAAGAGTGTCAACGTGGATGACCTGCATGTGAGTATCGTCACTATATAGACTATTAAAGAGTGTCAACGTGGATGACCTGCATGTGAGTATTGTTACTGTGTAGGCTTTACAAGAGTGTCAACGTGGATGACCTGCATGTGAGTATCGTCACTATATAGACTATTAAAGAGTGTCAACGTGGATGACCTGCATGTGAGTATTGTTACTGTGTAGGCTTTACAAGAGTGTCAGCGTGGATGACCTGCATGTGAGTATTGTTACTGTGTAAGCTTTACAAGAGTGTCAACGTGGATGACCTGCATGTGAGTATTGTTACTGTGTAAGCTTTACAAGAGTGTCAACGTGGATGACCTGCATGTGAGTATTGTTACTGTGTAGGCTTTACAAGAGTGTCAGCGTGGATGATCTGCATGTGAGTATCGTCACTATATAGACTATTAAAGAGTGTCAACGTGGATGACCTGCATGTGAGTTTTGTTACTGTGTAGGCTTTACAAGAGTGTCAGCGTGGATGATCTGCATGTGAGTATTGTTACTGTGTAGGCTTTACAAGAGTGTCAGCGTGGATGATCTGCATGTGAGTATCGTCACTATATAGACTATTAAAGAGTGTCAACGTGGATGACCTGCATGTGAGTATTGTTACTGTGTAAGCTTTGCAAGAGTGTCAACGTGGATGACCTGCATGTGAGTATTGTTACTGTGTAAGCTTTACAAGAGTGTCAACGTGGATGACCTGCATGTGAGTATTGTTACTGTGTAGGCTTTACAAGAGTGTCAGCGTGGATGATCTGCATGTGAGTATCGTCACTATATAGACTATTAAAGAGTGTCAACGTGGATGACCTGCATGTGAGTATTGTTACTGTGTAGGCTTTACAAGAGTGTCAGCGTGGATGATCTGCATGTGAGTATCGTCACTATATAGACTATTAAAGAGTGTCAACGTGGATGACCTGCATGTGAGTATTGTTACTGTGTAGGCTTTACAAGAGTGTCAGCGTGGATGATCTGCATGTGAGTATTGTTACTGTGTAGGCTTTACAAGAGTTTCAGCGTGGATGATCTGCATGTGAGTATCGTCACTATATAGACTATTAAAGAGTGTCAACGTGGATGACCTGCATGTGAGTATTGTTACTGTGTAGGCTTTACAAGAGTGTCAACGTGGATGATCTGCATGTGAGTATCGTCACTATATAGACTATTAAAGAGTGTCAACGTGGATGACCTGCATGTGAGTATTGTTACTGTGTAGGCTTTACAAGAGTGTCAACGTGGATGACCTGCATGTGAGTATTGTTACTGTGTAAGCTTTACAAGAGTGTCAACGTGGATGACCTGCATGTGAGTATTGTTACTGTGTAAGCTTTACAAGAGTGTCAACGTGGATGACCTGCATGTGAGTATTGTTACTGTGTAGGCTTTACAAGAGTGTCAACGTGGATGATCTGCATGTGAGTATCGTCACTATATAGACTATTAAAGAGTGTCAACGTGGATGACCTGCATGTGAGTATTGTTACTGTGTAGGCTTTACAAGAGTGTCAGCGTGGATGATCTGCATGTGAGTATCGTCACTATATAGACTATTAAAGAGTGTCAACGTGGATGACCTGCATGTGAGTATTGTTACTGTGTAGGCTTTACAAGAGTGTCAACGTGGATGATCTGCATGTGAGTATCGTCACTATATAGACTATTAAAGAGTGTCAACGTGGATGACCTGCATGTGAGTATTGTTACTGTGTAGGCTTTACAAGAGTGTCAACGTGGATGACCTGCATGTGAGTATTGTTACTGTGTAAGCTTTACAAGAGTGTCAACGTGGATGACCTGCATGTGAGTATTGTTACTGTGTAAGCTTTACAAGAGTGTCAACGTGGATGACCTGCATGTGAGTATTGTTACTGTGTAAGCTTTACAAGAGTGTCAACGTGGATGACCTGCATGTGAGTATTGTTACTGTGTAAGCTTTACAAGAGTGTCAACGTGGATGACCTGCATGTGAGTATTGTTACTGTGTAGGCTTTACAAGAGTGTCAACGTGGATGACCTGCATGTGAGTATTGTTACTGTGTAAGCTTTACAAGAGTGTCAACGTGGATGACCTGCATGTGAGTATTGTTACTGTGTAGGCTTTACAAGAGTGTCAACGTGGATGACCTGCATGTAAGTATTGTTACTGTGTAGGCTTTACAAGAGTGTCAACGTGGATGACCTGCATGTAAGTATTGTTACTGTGTAGGCTTTACAAGAGTGTCAACGTGGATGACCTGCATGTAAGTATTGTTACTGTGTAGGCTTTACAAGAGTGTCAACGTGGATAGTAGTATTGTATTATAAGACCTCAATTATTAGCCAACATTATTTGGTTTCTTTCTTTATACGTAATACGGGGTTTCAACAAAATATGATGATTTATCAATTTTTATATTTATTTCCTGTTTAAAACAAATAAAATTGGTAATAATCTTTTGATGCAACAAATAATTGTCCATACCTGCCACCAGTGCAAGGTTGATTTACTGAACAGAAATTAACAAACGTTATGTGGTTTTGACTATTACATTTATCACAGTGATTCATTGCTCTCTGTTCCGACATATATTTTCATATATTTAGGACATCTTTACATATCGTTTCATAAACATTTGGTATTTACTTCATCTATTTTATATGAGTAACTTACAGAAATGTGTCAAGTATAATAATTGCAAATTTCAATCAACTCATGCTAAAATAATTCGCTAGATACTAATCGATATCGCTAATATTCTAAACCATAGAAAAATTTGTAAATCACTCCGTACCATCATCCATTCCTGTGTCCGTTGATAATAGAGGTTTGTATTTTAAACCACTGAAGTCGATGTTCTTGATTTATAACTAGATTAGATTTTGGCTTGTTTAAATCAAACGTGACACATTATATAAACATGCATAAATTGTGTAATCCAGCTATAACTGGAGTCAAAAGCTTGTGAAAGTAACATGTCCTGCTAGTCCTATTTCCATTAGAATGTGTACAGATTAAAACCACGTGATTAATGATCCTATTTGAACTTTTTTTAACAATGGATAGTTAATTGATCCAAATTGCTTGGAACAAAAGTGGATATAACCACCAAACTGTTCGGGCAATGAAATATAAGACCTGTATGACGACGTAATTCAAACGTAGGGAACATTTCTAAGAAATGGTACAACGTATATACTGATAGTGACTATGATACATAAATTATATATATATATATATATATATACAGTATATATAGTATAGAAATAAATGAACAGATTTTTCGGAACAGATAACAATGAATCACAGTGGAACCAAATCATAAATATGTACTAAGGTACCTCAATCCAATGTGGGTACGTGGTGGCTCTGTGGCTAAGGCTTCGGACTGCAGTGTGAATGTTCCAGGGTTCGGATTCCATCTGAGCTATCGGTCGGTACTTCACTGGTAGAATATAAAGTTCACGCAAAGGACCACAAGCTCATGAAGATTGGTTTTAAAAAATTAAGATTTTATGACAGACTACTTTAACATGATCACATTGTTCGGATTAATTTGCATTTAGATTAAGGGGTTTACGTTGTATCCGTTAAAAATTATTTGTTATTCCCATTAAATTTTGTTATGATTTAAATGGCCGCAAGTAACATTATGAAACAACTGGTAATTGAGATTTCAGATATAATTTAAAACTCCAATAGAATCATGCTGCAATATGAAATAATGTAAAATGTTAAGTGGGTACACGATATTTAAAAACCGAATGATTATTCGATAGTGGTTTACTATAGTACGATATTGAGTTGATACTAAAGTAGAATAATAACTTCTTGGAACTAGATATTGCGATTTGTTAGGTCTGAGTTGAGATTTGAATTTGCGTCATAATAATGTTATAACGTCATAAATCTTTCTTTCTGTAATGAATGTAATACGGTTATTGGGTGTTTACTGACGTTAACTGTTAATGTCTTTGGAAGTAAAATACCAACTTGATACTGAACAGAAATAAGTCACGTTTCATATTGGCTTGTCTGTCGAGTACATTTCAATATTTACGTTACTAGTAATCGAATCAAATCTATTCTTATCGAACTAGTTTTGATATTGACAAGTACTATCGGCGCAGAAATTATGTGCACACTGAAATTTGCAGGCTGTTTACTAAGAAACTATTAGGCCTATGGTGAAACTTATCACATTATTTTTTTTTTTTCTCGCTTTATTTTAGGTTATTGCATATATACTTTTATCTTTTTTAGTGATTACACTAATATAAGTTTTAGTGATTTTTATTCTAGTTGGATCACAAGTGCCGGAATGTTATCTTGTTTTCGCGGTGTATGTAATTCTATTATATCATATTTATATTTGTAAGCGAGGTTGACAAGAATATTGTCTATAAGTTTCGTAAATTGCATAAGCATAACTTATCAAGAGAAAAATTTCTCATCAATTTTCTGAAACAACGTTTTCTTGGCTTCTAGACGTAGTTGGTTAAATTAATTACTTGGTCACGTTGAAATCATTATAAAATGTATGGTTATAATACACAACTTTTACATGCTTAAGTAAATGCAGTGATTTTAAATCGAATTAAATAGACTTAAATCACTTTAAACTATTCATTTTAATTTATTTAAATCTATTGAAAACCAATGCAATTACTAACGAACATAAAAGTAATATATTGTATCCATACAGTTCATAAGGATTACAAAGTGACATTTCATAGGCCAAGTAATTAATTTTACGACATCTAGAAGCAACAAATATTGTTTTAGAAAATTGATGAGAACTTCTGTTCTTGAAAAGTTAAAATTCTGAAATTCATAAAACATATAGAAAACATTCAAACCACATTTTAAAATATAAATGCTACACATAGACTGGTTTTTTTTGTCACTAAAAGTGTAAATTTGATGCACAGTGAAAACTAGTTGAAATCCCGACAGTCGTTGTGTTGCAATTGGAAGAAGTATTACTAAAACTTACTAAATAACATTTAAAATTACATACGTAAAATTAAATAAGAAAAACAGTAGTGTGATTAGATTTGTCCTATGCCTCTTAGTTACTTAAACTGAGTAACATGTTTTATAAGCATGTTACATATAGCATGTTATACGAAAAAGTTACAAAACCGTGTATAACACGTTACATGTACCATTGTGTTTATAACAAGATTTCGGTTTTCCGTGTGAAGTGGGTAGTGATTGAGTAACAAAGGAAATGAGTAAGAAGTTACAAGATGATTTTTCTTCCTACAATCTGTAACATGTTATAAAAAGAGGTAAGGCAGGTGGAGGGAAGTTGTCAGTTGGCTGGTGGACTGGTTGGTGGGTGGAGGGGAGTTATCAGTTGGCTGGTGGACTGGCTAGCGGGTGGTGTGTAGTGCTACATCGTTTTAACAATAAATTACCTAATATGGCTGAGAGGCGGCAGGCCGACATGTTTAGGCTCAGCGAGTCATCTAGACAGTAACGGTTAATTTGGGGTCCATAAGAGGAAGAATACAAACACCGAAATAAAAAGCACGATGCTTGGTTGAGAATGGACGAAACCTTTGGCGTTGGGACGGGAGAGTGTGAGAAGTCACTTCACAAGGGAGGGAAAGCGATTCGCCAAGACTGGTGAGTGTGTAGGTGACCGCCTTTTATAACTATTTTCCCAGAGCCCAGAAAATTAAACTTATCAGCTTCAAGCACAATGTCATCATCCGAGTTGTCATAGCGACTGAATCTGTAACATGTTACTAGTGCATTTTTTGGTTCCGCTGGATTCTTGTTATGAAACTAATGTTACAAGTAACTTGTTATAACTTACGTGACATGTTTATAAAACATGTTCCTCAGAGTGAGCGCAGCTTCAGTAAACAACGTTCTCACTCGGGTACACTTAATGTCTACGTTGACAACAGTGTATTTTTCCTACCAGCATTGTACACCAATTATATCCTATCAGAAACATGTTAATTTGTTAATTAATTAAATAATATGTTGATCCAGTTGTTAATTTAATTGGCTGTTTGTTTACTATTTACTCAGCATTCAGTTAAGTGCCGTTGTATCAGCTGTTTTACTAAACCAGACACATTATGGATTCGCCAAGATTAGAATATAAAAAAATGTATTTTTCACCAATAGTCTACCTTATTTGCCTCGCTGGAATAGTGATTTACTAGTTTTTTGTTTGTTTTTTTTTTTACATAGATTGTTAACGATATTGATTGGTATACATAAAATACTTCGTGTATGAGTGGATTTACCTTTTCAAACATTATACTTTATACAAGCCTACTCTTACTTAAATTAATTAATTGAATGTACGTATGTGAAAACCATCATTGAACCAAATTAAATGCTGTTTCTAGAACTAACAATTAGTGTCTATTTTAGCTCTAGTGTTTTGCCTCTTTATTTGTCCATTGTTCTTTAACAGATATCCGCTAGTTTAGTCTGGACTTCTTGGTTTAAAGCAATAATTAAAAAATATTAATTGACATTCCTTTTATAATGTGAATTTCAATAATTAAACCAAACACATGAGTGATCTGGTCCTTACGCATGTCAATAATTGGGTTTTTACTGTACCCTTTTATCTTGGTTACTACTTTGAGTTCGTAGAATAATTAACATCACTGTTGGAATTCGGACCGCAAATCCCACAAGTGGGGAAGTAATGCACGAAATTCAAATATATAGTATTGTTGGTCATTTATAAATGATTTTCTTAAATAGTATATGTATGGTAGTTTAAGTTATGTTTTGTTGTGTTTGGTCTGGTTGGGTTAGGATTTATATTTTAGGTTTGGTTTGGTTGAAATAAATGGGAATAGGATATGTTAGGTTAGGTTAAGCTTTTATGTTCTAGGTATTCTTGATGAACTGTTGTACTATATATAGACTATATTTGAATGGATTATATAGAAAATGTTGTTGTATTTTGCTCTTATACAAAATATTGTCCAAGATTGTGGACACAAATTTTCCAAATTAAAATGTATTTAAATGTATGATTAGTAAGATGTGCGCATACATAATAATAGGTACTTCACCTCAATCAAAACATTCTTCACTTTAATAGAATTTAAATAGAAATGAATCCTAATGGTCAAATTGAATTCATTGTGTTGCTATGATATGATGTATTGCCCACTTAAATATTGTTGTAATGACATGATTGGGATCTGAACCTTAGGATTCATAGGATCGTAAGAGCTGATAATAAAAGATAGATAACTCCCGACCAATCACTGAGCAGTGCTCAAGAGTATTCTTTGGTTATATCCATGATGACTTTACCACTAAGCGTGAGGCATAAGCCCTTTTTACATTAGAATCCTGTTTTGTAAGTACCCAGCAAGTTTATTCAACTATTCAAAATTACTGAATTTAAAAATCTTTAATATATTTTTAAACTAACGTTTCTTTTGTCATATATTAACAATATTGGTCTTTTTCGGAATATGGCCGCATATATTTAACATTAATGAATCATAAAACGAAGTAGAAATTTGAAATCTATATACATACAAGCAAGTAACGCGTCAACTTATATAAATTTAGTATTTGCCTAACCTAGCTAAACCTAACCTACCAACCATGGTGAAAGTGCTTACAACCTAACTAAACGTATATACCAGACGGCACCGATTCTAAATTAAATCGCTAACGCTTATCGTTCTCTGAACACAACAAAGGTAATAAAGGTCACCTTTTTAAAGTTAACTTTAATTCTATACTTGGTAGACGATCTTTACTATATGTAGGTAAACGATCTTTGCTATATGTGGGTAGACGATCTTTACTATATGTGGGTAGACGATCTTTACTATATGTGGGTAAACGATCTTTACTATATGTGGGTAAACGATATTTACTATATGTGGGTAAACTATCTTTACTATGTGTGGGTAGACGATCTTTAATGTATGTAGGTAAACTATCTTTACTATATGTGGATAGACGATCTTTACTATATGTGGGTAGACGATCTTTAATGTATGTAGGTAAACTATCTTTACTATATGTGGGTAAACAATCTTTACTATTTGTGGTAGACGATCTTTACTATATGTGGGTAAACGATATTTACTATATGTGGGTACACTATATTTACTATGTGTGGGTAGACGATCTTTACTATATGTGGGTAAACGATCTTTACTATATGTGAGTAGACGATCTTTACTATATATGGGTAAACTATCTTTACTATATGTGGGTAGACGATCTTTACTATATGTGGGACATTCCGAAAAATACCTAACAGTGTTACCTTACTTCAACAAGCCTAATATAATTTGAGCGAATTAAATGGTTAAAATTATTCACTAAACATGCTAATACTTATATTATTTATTAGTTTTATATTGTTATTTATCAAATCAGGGAGATAATTTAATAGGTAGTCAGTGTTCTTTTCGAGAAAACATTTCAAATACTTCTGTGGTGTCCTAAACCGTGTCGAAGACTCTTATCACTGTTTGTAGAAAACTTTGAAAATGTCATTCAACATCACGATACTTCAAATTTCGCGTACATTAAATATTTAACACAAATAATGAATACATGAAATAATTCCTCATGTTTTAGAACTTGTATAAACTGTATATTCTAATAAATTTACTTAATTACGAAAAAAGCAGTATGGGCGTTCAAAAACATATTCCTGCAGGTAAGTTAAACTGCTTTGTTAGGAGGTATTTTGGAACGAAAGCGGCGCTAAATAAAAAGGGATAAGAGATGCAGGGGTATGTTTTATTATTTAAATGTATTCTCCTCGGGGTAAAAACACTTTACATATTACAACCGCCATTCCAGGTATTCCAGTGTTGCAATTATATAAAAGTAACAATTATAACATTTTAATAAAAACAATTTATTTAGAATGCCCTTCTTGATCAACTAGAATTGTTTTTATACTATTATTTACAAATTTCATGAATGAATTTGGATTTATTACATTTTGTGGTTTAATTTAAATCGTAAATAGATGGTCTGTACAATACATCTTACAGTAAATTACTAAAATAGTTCTACTCTCTCAAAAAATAAAATATTTATACCATCTAAAAATAAATAACCAATAATTCTAGGTACTAAAATAGAAAAATGGAAGTTCACACTTATCTATATTTACAACTGTAAGTCCATAGTCGCAGTTCGATGGAACCACTGGGATTGACCATTTCTTAAAAGTATAAGTGACTTCAAAAGTATTCAAGAGTATAAGTGACTTATTCAAGAGTATAAGCGACTTATTCAAGAGAATAGGGCTGCTTGATTATTAGTACTTAAACATTAAATGTAAAACGAAGTTTTTACTCAAAATTAATGGCATAATGAGGCATGATGTTTAACATTGTCTTACTAGCATCATTCTTAGATGGCCGACCAGTTCAGTGGTTATTATCAACGTACATGTATGGTTCAGCATTTCAGTACATGCATGGGTGGGTGATTGTATCATTACCAACGTACATGTATGGATGGGTGGGTGAGATCATTAATATTATCCTGGTTAGTTTAGCTGATTTTATCTCATAACTCAATACAACTCATTTAAAGTATGAAAGTTCTAACTGTACTAAAAACTCACAACAATATCAATACGTAATTTTTCATAAATAGACAATTGATAAATAATTTATATTTTAATCAAAGAACGAAACTCTACTATGCCAAAAATTTTGCGTATTCGCCAATTTAAGTTATTATTTTCATGTTTTGTGTTTAGAATACCTTAAAAAGTAGTACTGCAGTAAATTGATTAAAAAATATGCTTTAAACATTAATTTTTACTAATCATTTTGCTCTATTTTGTAAAGTAATGGGAGTAAATGCTGCTAGCGTCAGATAAGTACAAGCAAGCTCTGCCAGTTTGCCCCATGGCACGACAAACAATCCACAGCCAACTCTCTAGGGACTGCTCTACAAATTATTACAATCTCTCCGTTGCCACTTCTATTACTTATTTTTGGGGAAATAAACTTACATTTTTACTAGTGTTAAAATATCGCTAAGTAGTCGCAGATAATTTACACAGTTCTACAGGGTGTCCCGTAAGTAACCAGCCAAACTTCTGGAGGTCATTCCTTGGGTTAAAACAAACAAAAAATTTCATGTGTACAAATCGTCTATCTCGCTCCAATATCCGGCTATCTGTCTGTATGTGTTTTTTACTAAAAACTTAATATCTCAAATGTTATTTAAGATAAAACCATGAAAATTTGTATGAATGTTGATCTTTACAGTATCCATGTACTATTTAAATTCCATTTTTTACAACAATCTTTCTCAAAATGGCGGTCATTTTATATTTAAAGCCAAATATCTTATTAACCTTAAATTTTACTAAAGAATTGTAAGTTACAAAAAAGTTTAAGAATTTATTTTTATAAATAATTATATAAAAATTTTTAAGATTGAACAACTATTAACTGAGAAATTACAATTTTTATCAAAATTGAAAACTAGAAGTTTCCAATTTTATTAATATCAAGCATATTTTTATTTAATAAAAATTGTAATTTCTCAATTAATAGTTGTTCAATCTTAAAACTTTTTATATAATTATTTATAAAAACAAATTCTTAAACTTTTTTGTAACTTACAATTTTTTAGTAAAATTTAAGGTTATTAAGATATTTGGCTTCAAAAATTTAAAATGGCCGCCATTTTGAGAAAGATTGTTGTAAAAAATGAAATTTAAATAGTACATGGATACTGTAAAGATCAACATTCATACCAATTTTCATGGTTTTATCTTAAATAACCTTTGAGGTATTAAGTTTTTAGTAAAAAACACATACAGACAGACAGCCGGATAATGGAGCGAGATAGACGATTTGTACATATGAAATTTTTTGTTTGTTTTAACCCAAGGAATGACCTCCAGAAGTTTGGCTGGTTACTTACGGGACACCCTGTATATGGAAATTGTGGCATAGCATAAGACGTCATTTTAATACGTCATTGTTGCATTTCAGAAAGTGTTTGTTAAATATGCTCCATCCTCACTGATTATTTACAGCTCAACACATTTATTACTACTATTATTTACAGCTCAACACATTTATTACTACTATTTACAGCTCAACACATTTATTACTACTATTTACAGCTCAACACATTTATTACTACTATTTACAGCTCAACACATTTATTACTACTATTTACAGCTCAACACATTTATTACTACTATTTACAGCTCAACACATTTATTACTACTATTTACAGCTCAACACATTTATTACTACTATTTACAGCTCAACACATTTATTACTACTATTTACAGCTCAACACATTTATTACTACTACTATTTACAGCTCAACACATTTATTACTACTACTATTTACAGCTCAACACATTTATTACTACTATTTACAGCTCAACACATTTATTACTACTATTTACAGCTCAACACATTTATTACTACTATTTACAGCTCAACACATTTATTACTACTATTTACAGCTCAACACATTTATTACTACTATTTACAGCTCAACACATTTATTACTACTATTTACAGCTCAACACATTTATTACTACTATTTACAGCTCAACACATTTATTACTACTATTTACAGCTCCACACATTTATTACTACTATTTACAGCTCCACACATTTATTACTACTATTTACAGCTCAACACATTTATTACTACTATTTACAGCTCAACACATTTATTACTACTATTTACAGCTCAACACATTTATTACTACTATTTACAGCTCAACACATTTATTACTACTATTTACAGCTCAACACATTTATTACTACTATTTACAGCTCAACAAATTTATCACTACTATTTACAGCTCAACAAATTTATCACTAATATTTACAGCTCAACACATTTATCACTACTATTTACAGCTCAACACATTTATCACTACTATTTACAGCTCAACACATTTATCACTACTATTTACAGCTCAACACATTTATCACTACTATTTACAGCTCAACACATTTATCACTACTATTTACAGCTCAACACATTTATCACTACTATTTACAGCTCAACACATTTATCACTACTATTTACAGCTCAACACATTTATTACTACTATTATTTACAGCTCAACACATTTATTACTACTATTATTTACAGCTCAACACATTTATTACTACTATTATTTACAGCTCAACACATTTATTACTACTATTATTTACAGCTCAACACATTTATTACTACTATTATTTACAGCTCAACACATTTATTACTACTATTATTTACAGCTCAACACATTTATTACTACTATTATTTACAGCTCAACACATTTATTACTACTATTATTTACAGCTCAACACATTTATTACTACTATTATTTACAGCTCAACACATTTATTACTACTATTATTTACAGCTCAACACATTTATTACTACTATTATTTACAGCTCAACACATTTATTACTACTATTTACAGCTCAACACATTTATTACTACTATTTACAGCTCAACACATTTATTACTACTATTTACAGCTCAACACATTTACTACTACTATTTACAGCTCAACACATTTATTACTACTACTATTTACAGCTCAACACATTTATTACTACTACTATTTACAGCTCAACACATTTATTACTACTATTTACAGCTCAACACATTTATTACTACTATTTACAGCTCAACACATTTATTACTACTATTTACAGCTCAACACATTTATTACTACTACTATTTACAGCTCAACACATTTATTACTACTACTATTTACAGCTCAACACATTTATTACTACTATTTACAGCTCAACACATTTATTACTACTATTTACAGCTCAACACATTTATTACTAGGCTACTATTTACAGCTCAACACATTTATTACTACTATTTTTTTATCATTTTTATTTTTGAACATTTTGTGCATTCATCGTTAGTTCATCGTTCGTGAACATTTTATTTTCAGAATTTGTCAAAATCCATTTTAGAAAAACCCTACACTAATTTTATTTTAATTTGAAAAATGACATAATTCTGTATATGTAGTAATTGAAAAATTCACATTTTAACACGAATTTCATATAAAATGTATATTATGTTCTCGAAATGATAGGAAAAAGTAAAATTAAAAACCATAAAACTAATACTATTAACCCATAGTTATTAATCACTGACAAAACCAAGGTAAATTTGCCCTAAAACATTCTCAAGCCATTTTTGAGTCGTATCAGCTGAATCGACGTTAAGGCTGGGTTGTACATAACAAGCAACAATGTATGTGCATCCCATAACAAATGGGAATTTTTCAAAACATACAGAATATTTAGATTATTTCCTAGTCTTACCGATCAGGTATAACTTAATGTAAAATCTGTTTATATCGGATTCATAATCATTTTAATTTAGCAATTAATTAATTAACTTAAGCTTAATATACAGCCAGCTTTAAAATCAGTTCTTGATTGAAAATATTTCATGTTTTACTGTCCGTAACAAAATTGTCTTCATAAAGGCGCAATCCTATCATTACGTTCTCACTTAATGTATAAATAGAAGTTTGTATAAGGATAAGTCTTAAATTTCAAAGAAGAACAGTTTCAAAGACCCCATTATCTAATTTAACGAACATTTTTGCTCTCATTATATTACATAATGAACATTATAATAAATCGGAAATATCCAACAGAAATATAAATATGGCATAGTGAAACTCTTTCTTAATGTAACGAGCATCCCCTGAGTGCACCTAAACACTATGCCTAGGACTCATCCGAAACTGAAAAAAGTTAAAGATCGTCTTATTTTACCAGGTGAAGTTAAGGTTAAGAAGCCCTCTCTAACACCTGGGGACCAATGGACTAACAGCCTAGGCAGACGGGATACGTGCAAGGACGGAAGTTCTCAGACTGTCACTCATCCAAGGAACAGCCACACTCGATGTTGCTTGACACCGTTATGTTGCGATAACGCCGGAACCCTCCGGTCAAGGACACTGGCGACTACGTTGGGGAAGTAACCAATTCTAAAATAAACACAGTCCAAGCACAAGAACGTAGCTAATTATTAATTAACAAGCTTTAAAACAAATATACATTCAAATAAACGCTAAATAATCCTGTAAACATCGATAAAATTGCTTAACTAGTACAAGGAACAAAATATGTTGCTAGCAGACTCTAAACGCCCGTAACAAATAGACAAGATACTACTTATACGGTATTCAGGGAGAGGTGAGAGTGGAGCTCCCCCTCTGATTGTGGGACATAGCGCTTGGCTGATTCACAGGCGTTCACATTTTCCTGTAGTGATAAACTGTCTTTTCTTGACTGTAAGTTCATTTTATTGCACACTTAGGAAAATGGTATATTTTCTCAAAAGCACACAATCTGTTTTTTTTTTTTTTTTTTTTTTTTTTTTTTTTTTTTCTTAACATGGTATTTTTTACTCCCAGACACAAATATATACAGTAATTTTCCTACACCAATCTCTTCAGTAAACTTTTGCATCAACATATCAGTAGGCATGCCTTGGTGTTAAGGCCTTTTCACACCGGCGTAACGTTACGTTATGTGACAGGACGTGACAGACTTTTTAAAAGATCGCTCGCCGTTGTTTCATATTTCAAACATTCGCAATTCACACCGCCGAAAAAACGTAACGCTTAGTCCGCGGACTACGCGGACTAATCCGCGGCGATCGCTCAGTGAGCGATCTTTTCAAAACGTAACATGGCGTCGGCGGCCTCGCGCATGCGCACTGGCCCTCTTCTCATACAAACCACCTGTCCTCCAGTCGCGCCAGGTAGTCGCATAGGAGTGCGAGTTGTTTTATCCTTTTCTTTAAATAGTATTTTGTTTGTGAGTTGTAACTATGGACCAGTTAATTGATGAGGTGCGCTCTAGACCAGTGTTGTGGGATTGTAGTTTGGAAAGTTATAGGGACATCAGTATGAAGAATTTGGCGTGGGAAGAAATTGCTTCATTTTCCAACCACGGTACACTTCTTGAGAACGAATTATTATACCATGGAACACTTTGCGAAAACGCGTTGTCATGCCACGTTTCACTAGACATCTTCTCACCTCAGAAGTTCACCAGCGACTGACGAATTTGGAGGGAGAAAAACGAGGGAAACTCAGACCAGTGCCTCGCGAACGTCTGCGGACGTCTGCGGCGGTGTGAATTGGCCACCTGTTACGTTACGTTACTGGACATTATGTGACAGATCTCGGTGTGAAAAGGCCTTTAGCCAGTACATTTGTATAAACATTAATAACACGCACAACTGGTCGACGTTTGTTCTTTGCCATTGGAGAGTGATACCCATTTATAGCAATGAAAAGATTAATTAACTCGTTAGACAATTTATAGAATCATATTTACAACAACTATAAAAAACTAAAATAATGACTGTATTTTTAAAATGTCACCATACACGATGAAAGGCAGAAAATATGAGCAATGAGCAAACTGACTGACTGGGGATGCCAATGAATTAGTATTGTTGTAAATAAAGGTTTACGTGGACACCCTCTTCTTATTGGCCAGTGACCTTAAGGCAGGATGAATCGGCGGACCCTCACTCTCAACTCTCCCTAAACAGCATATAGAGCATTACAACAGATGAGTTTACAGCAAACCACTGCCAACACTCGCATACCAACTACATTTCTACAACACTTACAATAATGACTTAAAATTAATAATTCCTAAAATATAATTATAATGCGAATCTCATCTCAATATTAAATAAAAACTAAAATTAATATTAAAAAATCTATATTTAGCTATGAACTTTATATCAATATAGAGATCGGGCCAAAACATGATTTTGTCATTTAACTGTACGGTTCGTGTTTATTATTATGATGAGTTATCGCGAACACTTTATTATTATTAAAGTCTATTCTAGTAGACCATAAGTTGGTATGTAAAATCATCAAGAATGACATTTAAACTTTCGCACATGAAAAAAGTATAAAAATACTTCATTGTTTACAAAAAAAACTGATTATCCACCAGAATAATTCTTTGCCTTTCATATGACACTTCAAAAGTATTACAATAGGATTATTATCAAGCAACCCGTGTTTTTGGTCGTGGGAAACGGCCACTTTGTGCGTGCGTGCTTTTGTATTCATGCACGATTATAATCCTAATTTTGTGTGTGTGTCTGTTTGGTTATTATAATAAACAAAGCCACGTAGTATTCTATTCATCAAGGAGCGGTCTACGGACCAGAGTTGTTTACACGTCTTCTCCGAGGCTTCGCCTTTAGGGAAACACGTCCATCCCTACTGATACATAAAACATAGCCAAACACTGACGCCCTCTGAACTTTCCCTTATTAGACAGGACTCGTACTTGCTCGGGGTTTGTGTTATAGAGCTACTTGTTCATTACTGTACCAAAATATTTTAAGTGCAGGAATATTTACTCGAGACTATTCTGTAAATTTAACCCTCTAATAAGATTTTTTACTTTCATATATAGATTTCATTTATAGATATTATAATTTATGTTACATTTTGAGAAAAGAAATATGCGGACAAACACAAGGAAAAAAATATAAGGAGATTAGAGAGGTTGCAATTATTTCAATTAAAATTAATTTAACTTAGTACGAGTGCAGATATTGAGTTTCTACTGTATTTCAATGTTTATAATATGAAATCATGGTTCCAGAAAAATATATTTTTTAATAGTGTTGATTAAAATTAGTTTTTCTTAAAACACAGTATAATGATTAAACATCAATAACAAATTATTACTTTTCTAATGCAAAAAAAATGAGTTGTACTTCAAAATAATCAAATGAAAGCGACTGTGATACAATTTACATTTTCAACAGTTTACTAAGTCTCTGACATTTAATACGTAGGCTAACATGTTTAATTTTACATGAGTTTTTCTTTTTACATCTTTATAGCCTAGATTGTTATCTAATGATAACATTTTTCACTTCATCCACTTATTTATTCCAGTTAGCATATAGCTAGATGCTCTATTCTTCCACATTCTCATCTGGTATCATCTGACAGCAACCAATTTCACTTAATCCACTTATTTATCTAGTTACATTAAGATTATACTATATGTGTAAATCCTTCAATCTTTCATACATGAAATATAACTGATACACTTGATTTGTTTAATCATTTGTCGATGAATATTCTACATAGGCTATATTTTAATAGCCATGTTAGTTATTGGTAATTTTTATTACTTAATCGGCTGCTATTGTTGAGTTTTTTTAGTTGGGTTTTTTAGTTGGGGTTTTTAGTTGAGTATTTGTTGTGTTTTTTCTGGAATTTTATTTATTTTATTTTTTATTTATTTATTTATTTTTTTTTTTATTAAATGCAATTAAAACAATATTTTGAAGTTTTCAATTTTAATTTAATATATATTACCGTACATTTTTTCTTCGTTTTGAAATTTAGATTTATTTAGTTTTGAACGTTTTATAAGTTTTAAATTCATACAGACTATCACGAAACAACACTTATTGTCCTCTTTGTGGTAGGATAATATAAATGAGACTATATTTCTAGAATTTGAAAGCCTCGCCGTGTCAGTAACAGGCATCGTGACAAAATTTATCAAAATTGGATAAACGATGCAGATGGTGATTAAAATTATCCTACAAAGTTTAGGTAGATTTGTACTTACTTTTTTTAACATTTCTTTGCACATTTTTCGATCCCTCAATTTAAATTGTATTATTTAAATAGTAATAAATGGAATTTTATTTTGATATTTGCAGCCATGAAATTACTGGGTTAATGTTTTATAGCATCAATTTAAATCTTACATTTAAGGTAAACTTTTTGATTCTAATTTTTAAAACAGAGCTTTAGAGTTTATAAAAAAACACTACTTTTCAGCAAACAAATATTTCTCAGTGTTTAATTACTTTTATATCACTCTTAAATATGCTTAACCAAACCACTATCAAACATAAAAATCAAACTTTGTTCATCAACAAGTTGTCAAAGCAATATTTCGATTTTAAATTTTCAACAAACTACCCTTCAAACTTACAGTAAAATTGTAACAGTAAAAATGTCACAATGGTTAGCTAAACTAGTAGATAGCAGCATTATAAATTTATTGAATAAAGATACACGTTTAAAGGAAAAGCAGCTGTTCCAAGTTTCTTAATATATTCTAAGGCAACAAACCAGGGTTTATGGGTTTATGTGTTCCATGATAAGTTCCCTGGTTTTTACAACTTTTTTAAGTTACAAAAATAAGCCATTATTGTAGCCATCATTCAAGCCGTCCATTGTTGTTGTTGATTCTATTATTATTTCATCCTTTCTCGACTTTAAGGTTTATTAGCTTCACAATTTATTTTGCATCCAATACAAGTAGTTAGTCCGATAAAACAGTATTTTAAATATTATATATATTTTATGAATATACTGTATTTACATCACTTGGAAATAGTGTATATACTTTAGTATGTCAACTAAATTTGTTTAACTCTTAAAATTTAAAGTTTGAACTAATACCCTTCTTTATTACATATCCTCTCTTACTATTTATAAATAAAATCAAGTTTAACATTACATTCTAAGTACATTTTTAATGATAAATTGAAACCTTGGATCATCACATTTTTATTTTTATAATCTGACAAGTCAAACAAAGATAAATTGTGTTAAAGGGATGTTTTCAAATAAAGCTAAAAATGCATTAAACACGTGATCATTCGATTGTGAAAAGTGACAGAGGAGAAGACTGATTGTAGCTCTCCACAAGATGGATCCTGGAGGGTTGGGGAGAACCTGTCACAGTCTGTATAAGTGAATGTCTTACTGGGTCTTACTGCAACTTTTAAAACAACAACTATAGTAAAATAATACATCCTAAAATACGAGATATAAATTATAAACAAGGTCACTAATTGGTGGGATCTATATATTGAATAGTTACAAGGATGCATTTTTATTAGTCGATCATTCATTTATTTATGAATATGGGACAGGCTTGTTATAATCAAGTGCCATTGACAACCCCTTGACGAGGATGCGTTCGACTCAGACATTTACTTACTGACCAAACTGAGCTGGTTTTATTTTATTTGGTGTGCTTCAACAAATATTAGGTTGCTCAATGAAATTGTGTTCATAGCATTTGCTGATTTTTTTTTATTTAGCTTACGTTTAAAATTCTAACATTGTCACCAGGTTTCAGAATGTGTAAGGAATGTGTCTTATCGTGTTTTTACGAGTGTATGGGTTTTATGTGTAATATCTAATGAGGATTTCTCTGGTACAAGAGTGTTTTTGCAAACATATGTTGGTTTGTATTATTGTATAATGGATGTTTACTCTTGTTTTTTTTTTTTATTTTGTGAGAACAGTTATCTGTGTTCTGTTATGTTAATAAATGCCTACTTTTATGTTATGCTGCCTATGAAGTATAAACTCATGTGGGATGTTAGGTTGCTATTGTAATCGTGTGGTAGGACCATTTTTAGGGAGTTTGATATCTATCATTTCACAGTGTAAACAAAACACCAATCCCTTTACGGTGTATTTTGCAAATCCACTTTTTATAGTCTTAAGAGGATCAGACGAATTAAAAATATAATACAGTTCAGAGGTAGGGTATATTACTATCAACAGAAGTAGGGTCCGTCTATTTTGATATAGCTTCAGCTTAGAAATTAGTTAGTTCCACGGAAATTAACTGTGTCATTTTTATTTAGTCTTTTATTAATTCGCAGTTGTTGGTAACTATGCACTTTCTTGTCATTTCTTAAAATACAATTTTTGTTGAGAAAGTGGTGAAATTTGAGTTTATATCTCTTGAGGAGGTCGAGTTTAACGGTGTAAAACTAGTTTTTACCGAAAAATCAAAAACTATTTCTTATCTGACAGTGAAACAACTATTTTTTTAATTGTTAATTTTTAAAAATTTTTTCATTTTACATATTTGTATGCTAAACACGAACACATAATTGGTTTTTCAATCGAGCCGAAAAATACACTTTTTACTTACCTAACCAAACATAACCTAACTTATCTTAATTATCTATTTACTCAACAAAAATTCGCTATTTTTGTTAGATTCGGGTGCTTAGCAGGAATACAGGTGAATTCGGCTTTTTTATTGAATTCGGTTGAATAGTCGGTGTTAATAATGATCGTATAATTGCCACTGATCGTGATTTGCCGTGTAAATAGCTTTTCCATCATATCTCAAGAACTAATTTTATTGTTATAGACCAAAATAGTTTTCAAATTCGTATTCAGCACGTTAATTTAAAAAATGAATAAAATATCGTTTAAATTAACGGAAAATGTCAAAAATACAAAAAGCTGTGGCATTGTTCTTTTTCGAATTCTTCGGTAAAATCCATGATTTCTGCACAATAAAAGCATACTTCATAAAAATATAACGAATTCTTGACCGATTTTAGTCATAGTTTTTAAATTGCGTTAGGTGGCAAGATACTACATAGTAACCCATAGTTTATTTTTGTGACTGGTTTATAACTTTGCAAATTTTGTTTACTAATGAGCAGTCTATCTTAATTGCTCACTAACAACTATTTTATTTTATTATAATTTATACTACATTAATTCGTGTCCAAACTAGCCAATCAGATAACCTATCTTGGATCACGGAACTGAGGTTGCTCAAGTAACAACTCTTTGAGTATTATTCGTAAATTTAAATCAAGTAAAACAAAAAAGCAACTAGAGGAATTATTATTTAATATTAAACATTTATTACTGACAAAAATAAATATACAACTCCATTTCAAACACAAACTGATCTCAACTACAATAATATTTGATTTTTCTTACGAAGGATTCACAAGTACATGTCTCTAAATTATTCACAATATTTAAAACACTTACTTTTTGAAAAATATTTGGAACAAGAGTGAAATACAGCATGTAGTATTTGGTAATGGTAACTTGGTATTTCAAGTGTCCACTGTCAACCTTGATTACCACATTAGTGGTGAAATTGTTTCCATTTCATGAAGTGAAACATTTTATTTAGATTTTTTTACCAACCCGTAAATATGCAGATGAGTTAGTATGATGTATCTTTCTTAGGTATGTAACTTTCTTTGTTATCTTCCTTTTCAAACATTGCGATACAAGTTTTGTATCTGCCAACTAGTCATTAGTAAATTCATTTTTACTACCTTGGTACTTTCAGAGATCAGGAAGTGGAGTTAAGTCTAATCTTTTAGATCACTTTGACTCATGGAATGCCTATCATCGTGTTGTATGTTTAGTTGTTACTATTTCCCACATGGTACTTCCAGACTTGATGTATGGTAAAGACTTGGGGCTCCGGAGAGCTGTTAAGCCCTGCCTATTCACTAAAAGGCCATTCAACCCCCCCTTACCCAACCACATGAGCTATCTTCTTTGTAGTTAAGGTCGTAACTCACGCGGCTCATCCCCAACCAACTTTTCACAACTTTTCACAAACACTGCTCACACAAACAACTTTTCAAATAATATATTTTTTTAGCTATTATCTCTCATTACTATCACTCTAAACTCACAGGTTGAGAAAAACCTGAATTTAGGAGACTGTTATTTGGCATTCCGGTCTCTCTGATGTTAGAGGAGTCATGAAACTGTGTAGAAAATGAAATAAAAAATGGCTGTATTGCTAAAAAAAAAAATTGAAACAATGACAAAGTTAAGACTTCAAAGTCCCCTCTTATATCTAACCTTGTAAGTGTATCTAATATATCTGTCGGTACTGGTGGCGCAGTGCTGTAACCCAGCTACTTGGTGACCTGTATGTAGTATGTGGGCAAGCTCATTACATAGTTAAAATTACCACACATAATAATTATTATTATTGATGACATAATAATTATTTATGTGTGCTTGCGTCTATTAAACAGTTATTATGATTAATTAGTTCATGTTTAATCATACAACATGTTTACTTTACCCAACTGCCTGTTAAGAACCATACTCAGTGAGTGCCGTGCCAAACGTAAACTCACTAGGATAAGAACTTGCACTCCACAGTCTGAAAGTAATTAATCAACATGCCAGTAATGAAATATATATACATCACTAAAATGTCATTACCGACAAAATGTAAATAATGTTACCCTTAAGTGATGAAACCCTTAATACTAAAGATAATAAAATCAAAAAACTATGAAAGCAAAACACTTTTATAAAATACCATTTTCAGATCAGATCAGGTTTTTAAAGACTTAGAAGATAGAGATATGATCATGACAAAGCTGTATCTCAATCTTTAAAAAGAAAGTTAAGAATAGTCTGTAGTACAAATCCCAAAGGGTGGGTAATTCCACCGTGCGTGTATGGGTGGGTGAATGCTTTATCACCACCTTGCGTATAATTCTACCGGTGTTAGAGGTAAATAGCAGGTGATCAGATAGTCAATGACTGACTGTCCGTTAAATTTGTTATGAGTGATTAGTTAGCTAATCGTCATTCTCTCAGAGAAACAGTCGTTGAATGGTTGTGAATGTTAGTCTTAGGTCTTCGACTGAAAATAAATAATTTAACACTATTTCTAAGTTTTGTTCTATAAATTTATATGACTAAGGTACAATTCTAATTCCAAGGTATTAATACACAACTGATCTGATGTTCGCAACTTAACTCATTGAATAGGTTTCACAAAGAGGACTGCGGCCCATTGGAACTGATATATGAGATTTTTCCTTGATATACAATGTCTAAATTTATTTATTCTTTTCTAAGGACATGACTTTAGCTGTTCTGATAAACTGCAAAAGCTTCGGACTTAGCAAGATCTACTCTGATAAAGCTGATAGTATTTTAGAAAAAAGTCTAGAGATACTAACTCCTAACGAAACTCCTACGAATAGCTTAAAGCCAAAACAACAAGGGCTTATCAACCCTTCTATATATTGACTCTAAAGGACAGCTAATTTACAATCACATTTAGACCCCTCGGGATCTTCTCCATGTGTCAATGTGACATGGTTATTCAATTCCTCATTATTTTAGCCACGACACCGACCTTTGACCTTCTGACACTTTCATTGTCTACTGATCAAAAGACTCTTTGATGCTGTAAAATAAATTATCGTGCAGCTGAACTACCAAGGAGCATTATAAAGAGTCTTTAAATTATAACTGAAAAATTTTTAGAGTATTTTTTTTTAATTGTTATGGAGTTTATAACTTCACAAGAGATTCATCATTGATCGGATGATTGTCACGTTAATGAACACGTGAGGCACAGTGCCTATAGGCTACAGTTTACAGGTTGTCGGGTGAGACTGACGTTCTTGATAATAGGTAGGATAGTTGTCGATCATTTACATCACATCACTAGCAGGGCCTGGTAACATGGGTAACTATCCTAATTTGAGGTTTTCTTGCCAGTAAATATTGAGGTTAAATAAGGATCTAAAAATTAGTTGCCTATGTAAGTCTATGAATGAGTACTTTAATAATGAAGTTAATATTGAAAAATTGTCTTTAAAAAAATAGTTATACCGATAATACATACAAAATACAGTATTAAAGTAAAATAGACGATAAATTTTCAATTTACTACACAACATTTATAATAATCATATTTAACTATATTTAAAATGTATAAAACTTATATTTTACCAAAATCATTTAACATTATTTACACAAACATAATTATTACCATCCAGTATCTACTGGTGTCAACAAGAATCTACTTTATTGTTCTTATTACTTAACTACTGGTCTTGAACAGCAGGCTACTATCACTTAGTTAGTTTAGTAATATGGTGACGAACATTTTTAAGTATTAAAAAAATTTGAAATAACACAAACAGTATTTAATTAGTTGAAAAATTGATTTAAATTTCCCAAACTGTTTCCCACTTTTTTTAATTAACCCAATATATTGTTTGTGAATAGTCAAATATTACTGAAACTAAGCAGATGTTCTCTTTTCAACACCGAGTTGGTCTAGAGCATATAACAATTTTGAATGGGATACACTGTCAAAAGCTCGGTTCAGATCGAGGAACACTGCTCTTTTCTTTTTATCCATATCATCGATAATAGACTGCACAAAATCAGTTGCAGTAGTTACCACAGTAGTTGCCATTCTGAATAGACCGAAATCCACGTTGCTCCCTATCCAATAAATACTTTTATTCTACGTAAAAGGTGAATTGGATGTATACTACATGTTCATAGACCTTTAAAACAACTAAAAACTAAGAAATCGGCCGATAGCACGATAATTCATGAGCATCGCTCCTTGTTAAACCAGAGATATGTTGGTAATTTCCATTTGATCAGGAAAATGTAAATTTACTAGTAACAAGAAAGTTGGGTAAACGAAATATTAAAAATCATAGTGATGGTTCGAGTCAAGTACTATTAAACGCTTAAGCATGGCAATTTTTTAAACACGAGATTCTATATTTTTGGGCTTTGGATTTTAGAATACCCCTTAAAAGTTTACGCGTATACCTAACGGGTGCGCGTACCACAGTTTCAGAACCGCTTAGTTTGGGTACTCTTTGATTTTTCACTTAGATTAATATTTACCTAATAAAGTAATTTTGATGCATCTTTTAATGTGTGTACTACTTTTAAGATAGGGTATTACATAAGAATCGTAATAATACATTTTAAATCATGCATATCAAAGATAAATTAATTTATCAAAGTAGATGAAGGTTAATTTATGGTAGAAATAATGATCTGACCACGCCTGCCTCTGATTCCTTAGTTACAGGGGATGCTATAATTAACAAAGCTAATTCATTCCACCGAAGTGATTCGCCCTTACTAGCCTATCTGCACTGATTGCCAACATCGATTCTAAAGATTAATTTGTTAATTTTCAACTGAACTTACTCCTGTCCTCACTAAAATTATAAATAAGACTTCAACCAATCATAGTATTGTGTTATTATAGTAGCTGACGACTAGCCTGACCACATATTTCAGCCTCTGCCCTCTTCAAATACTTAATTGTTTATATTCCCCGACAGTTGAATTAAAAGAAATTTAAACCGTCTTAAGCCCAGGAAAGTGCCCGGTTTTGATAATATTAGTTCTGACCTCTTAAAATCTATTTTAAAATAAATAATACAACACATCGTACATTTGATCAATTTGTGTTTTGATAATGGAATATTTCCTAAATGTCTAAAAACGTCAACTGTTCTTCAAATTCTTCGTTTCGTTTCGTTCCTATGAATTTAGTTATAAAAAAAATCCAAATTGACATTTGCTAGATCAGAATTGTTTAAAAACTATGAGGCTTGGGTCCATCAACCTTAGCACAAGTATTCTTTACAGGCTCCATATATAGCCTAAGAAACAATTTTAAAACATTTCCTCGTAAATGTAAAATAATTAGGTACATAATATACATCCCCATACTGTAAAATCACCATTCGCCAAACAAACAAGAGTTAAGGACAATGTAACTTGACACAAGAGGATCTTTTTCAATAACGTAAGTGGGCAAAATCACGTAAAAATCAAATTTACATCTACGGGATTGGCTACCCAAAGCATGAAGGGGTGTCTCTTAGTGAATTATGAATTAAAATACTATCATTTATGGGCACTGTACTATCTGGATATTACAATTATACAATATTTTTTCATCCGTGATAGATATAAGCTATTTGTCACCAACGGACTTCATTTTTTAAGCATTTATTTTACAGATTTGTTTTGAATAGTTGTGATATTGTAACTTAAACCGTTAAATAATCACTATGTATAATAAACGTAATTATCTTTGCTAAATGATTTCTTTTATAAATACTCACTGGTCATGACACTGGCCAGTTTAACTCTCAAGTGTCCAAAAGAACCTTCAGGCCCAAATATGCAACACTTGAGAAATGGGGTTTCCTGGCTGAGTGTGAGTTAAGTCACGCATTCAATGAACATATGCTGCTTCTAGTATCCTTAGGAACCGGCCATGATTGATATTTGCAATGCTAGCACATCTGATCACTCGATCACACTCCAAAGTATAAGCAAACAAATGGATTTCTTTATTGAAAGGTATACTCTGGAACTCTTAGACCAATAGTCTCAACTGAATTAACGTGGCCATAAAGCACTCTGTAAAATATTCATGTCAATCTCAGCTCGACGAGTTAATAAAGTTGATGAATTCAGTTTTGCACGAGTTTCCACTTCACCAAGCTGCAAAACTACCACTCCAGCGTTCCTCTGGACGGCCTCGACGGCTGAATTTGTGTACATCTGGTCCCTATTCCATATAACAGTGGCACACTCAAGGTGACTCTAGACTAATGACTTAAAAGTGTTAAAAAAGCGTGCTTATTGTTGAAGTACCTGGCAATCACATGACGACTCAAATTCCTTCTAACTTTTGAAACAACACGGTTAATTTATTCAGAGAAGATTAACTTGGAGTCTTCGAGAACGCCTAGATCACAAATAGCACACGGTTTCTTTTCACCCGACAGCCGCGAATGCCATAAAAGAAGATTGACGGAAAGAAGAACTACGCGTGAATGAAACCACCACTGTTTTGCTTAGTTTAAGCGGCATGTAACTGTCTTTTACCCACCTCACAGCCGAATCAATACAATATTGAAGAGCCACTCTAGAGGCTAAGATGTATGTAAGAGGCTATGTACAACATTTCAATTGGATGAATATTTTTGGAAAAATAGTAATGAGTGGTAAATGGCAAATAATCTTATATATATGTATAGATGTATTATGACTGTATGTAAATTAATATTGTAATCTTGCTATTTCAATCTGACTTTTCTTGTAGTAAGTTATACAAACTTTTATTGTCTAAAAAAATATGAGTCTACTTTTAGAGGCCGTAAAGTACGGCAATTGACTCTAAATCAATTAAATTTTGGGGTTTTCACCATATGTTAAAATTAAATTTAAAATTCTCCGATTGAAATCAGTTTAGTCTCGTAGATAAAAAAATTTAAAAGTCTAGACAAATCTGTGAGTCTACTTTTAGAGGGCACAAATTACTGTACTTGACTCTGAATCAGTGATATATTAGGTTTCTCACTATATTTAGCCATGTCCTATGAACTGGGTATGCATTTGGTCTAATTAAATTGTAAATATACAGATTAAAATCAGTTTGTTCTCTTAGATAAAAATTTCAAAGTCTAGAGAATTCTACTTGTAGAGGGCACAAAGTACTATATTTGACTCTGAATCAATAAAATACTGTGTTTCTCGCCATGTTTAGCCATGTCCTATGATCTGGCTATGCATGCTTTAAAACTAAATTGTTAATTTTCCGATTGAAAACAGTTTGTTAACCTAGATAACAAAGTTTCATAGTCTAGAAAACTCTGTAAGTCTACTTTCAGAGAGCGCAAAGTAAGGTTATTGACTCTGAAACAGTGAAATGTCCTATGACCTGGACATGACAAATGCTATACATGTGTTCAGATTAAATTGTATATTTTCCCATTAAATACAATATGTTCTCCTAGATAACAAAGTTTCATAGTCAAGAAAAATCTGTAAATCTACTCTTAGAGGCCTAAAATTAACCAATTTGATTTACACGCACAAATTGAAAATCTGGCTCTACCTAAGGATGAAGGAGGTGAGATAGAGCAAAAAGTCGTAGGGGCAAAGTTGCAGATCGACTCAAACCAGGCAAAGAAAATGGTATTAATTTTGCTGTAGAACCGTTCATTTAGCCGCTACAGTCCAATTAAAGAAACACTGTTTTTGTCATTTAAAATTGTTGGCACTAAAAAAGGCTGCCATCTTCAATGTACTAAGCATTTTTCAAAATCCTTTCTTATTGCACATCTACAACATAAAACCATTGACTCTAAAAAAAATTCATCCTCGTAGGCTGAGGATTTTTTAGCTACAGCGATGAGTGAATGAGTCAGTGGTATTTGTCTTTTATAGGTATAGATATTAAAAAAATTAAATTCCATTGAATTAAATTGTCAGTTAACTGAGACAAAGCATCAAATAAATTAAAATCTCCTACGAATTCAAATTATGATCGAATTAAAAACATTTCAGATAATATGTTCTATTAGTGCAGTGAATATTTCAGATTGATATAACGTATTTAATTGTCGTTTATTTGACTTTCAGAGTGTCCCATATTAACAATTACAGAGGTAACTTTACAATTGTAATCCATTTAGATTAAATTGATGGTAAAATAAATGATTATTTTTAAAGAACCATTGACTTGATTTGATTATTCGTCTTCCAAGACTGAAAATAATAGCCTGCAAGTATTTTATTTTTCTTTGTTGATACAAAAACATTCACCATTTAATTACAAAGTAATTAAATCATTAAAGACATAGTATACTATCGCACTAATCACAAATTTTTTTTAAAGCATAGTTATTTGATCTTTTGTTCCATGATGTATTGCTTATGAAAACCAATGATTAGAAGATTAATATATTTGTTGACGCTAAATGAGTGTTCAATACTTCCTACAGGATTGTTGATTACCTTCCCGAAATCTAATCATATAGAAAATAGATTTAGTTTTGAGAATAGAGATCTACAGACACTCGACAAAGTATATATTTGTATGGTACACAATCTGACTTAAGTCACTGGTTTTTCTGGTGATTCTTAATACTATAAACCTTTTAAATCAGCTATTACTTCAATATGAAAACACTTACAACATTCGCTGTAGAGAGCGTTTAGAAAACACGTACAACATTCGCTGTAGAGATTGTTTTAAGACAACACGTACAACAATTGCTGTTGAGAGCGTTTAAGACAACACGTACAACATTCGCTGTAGAGAGCGTTTAGAAAACACGTACAACATTCGCTGTAGAGATTGTTTAAGACAACACGTACAACAGTCACTGTAGAGAGCGTTTATAAAACATGTACAACATTCGCTGTAGAGAGTTGTCAAGACAACACGTATAACATTCGCTGTACAGAGCGTTTAGAAAAAACGTACAATATTCGCTGTAGAGATTGTTTAAGACAAAATGTACAACAGTCGCTGTAGAGAGCGTTTATAAAACACGTACAACATTCGTTGTAGAGAGTGTTCAAGACAACACGTATAACATTCGCTGTAGAGAGCGTTTAGAAAACACGTACAACATTCGCTGTAGAGATTGTTTAAGACAACACGTACAACAGTCACTGTAGAGAGCGTTTATAAAACATGTACAACATTCGCTGTAGAGAGTTGTCAAGACAACACGTACAACATTCGCTGTAGAGAGCGTTTAGAAAACACGTACAACATTCGCTGTAGAGATTGTTTATAAAACATGTACAACATTCGCTGTAGAGAGTTGTCAAGACAACACGTACAACATTCGCTGTAGAGAGCGTTTAGAAAACACGTACAACATTCGCTGTAGAGATTGTTTAAGACAACACGTACAACAGTCACTGTAGAGAGCGTTTATAAAACATGTACAACATTCGCTGTAGAGAGTTGTCAAGACAACACGTACAACATTCGCTGTAGAGAGCGTTTAGAAAACACGTACAACATTCGCTGTAGAGATTGTTTAAGACAACACGTACAACAGTCACTGTAGAGAGCGTTTATAAAACATGTACAACATTCGCTGTAGAGAGTTGTCAAGACAACACGTATAACATTCGCTGTACAGAGCGTTTAGAAAAAACGTACAATATTCGCTGTAGAGATTGTTTAAGACAAAATGTACAACAGTCGCTGTAGAGAGCGTTTATAAAACATGTACAACATTCGTTGTAGAGAGTGTTCAAGACAACACGTATAACATTCGCTGTAGAGATTGTTTAAGACAACTTGTACAACAGTCGCTGTAGAGAGCGTTTATAAAACACGTGCAACATTCGCTGTAGAGAGTTGTCAAGACAACACGTACAACATTCGCTGTAGAGAGCGTTTAGAAAACACGTACAACATTCGCTGTAGAGAGCGTTTATAAAACATGTACAACATTCGCTGTAGAGAGTTGTCAAGACAACACGTACAACATTCGCTGTAGAGAGCGTTTAGAAAACACGTACAACATTCGCTGTAGAGATTGTTTAAGACAACACGTACAACAGTCACTGTAGAGAGCGTTTATAAAACATGTACAACATTCGCTGTAGAGAGTTGTCAAGACAACACGTATAACATTCGCTGTACAGAGCGTTTAGAAAAAACGTACAATATTCGCTGTAGAGATTGTTTAAGACAAAATGTACAACAGTCGCTGTAGAGAGCGTTTATAAAACATGTACAACATTCGTTGTAGAGAGTGTTCAAGACAACACGTATAACATTCGCTGTAGAGATTGTTTAAGACAACTTGTACAACAGTCGCTGTAGAGAGCGTTTATAAAACATGTACAACATTCGCTGTAGAGAGTTGTCAAGACAACACGTACAACATTCGCTGTAGAGAGCGTTTAGAAAACACGTACAACATTCGCTGTAGAGATTGTTTAAGACAACACGTACAACAGTCACTGTAGAGAGCGTTTATAAAACATGTACAACATTCGCTGTAGAGAGTTGTCAAGACAACACGTATAACATTCGCTGTACAGAGCGTTTAGAAAAAACGTACAATATTCGCTGTAGAGATTGTTTAAGACAAAATGTACAACAGTCGCTGTAGAGAGCGTTTATAAAACATGTACAACATTCGTTGTAGAGAGTGTTCAAGACAACACGTATAACATTCGCTATAGAGATTGTTTAAGACAACTTGTACAACAGTCGCTGTAGAGAGCGTTTATAAAACACGTGCAACATTCGCTGTAGAGAGCGTTAAGAAAACACGTACAACATACGCTGTAGAGAGAGTTAAGACAACACGTACAACATTCGCTGTAGAAAGCGTTAAGAAAAAATGAATATAGTTAATTCTTAACTCTGTAAAATGATTACAAATAAGTTATATAATGAAATGGTTAAAGTATTTACCTAAATATTTCAAATTTTTACAACACTTACGGTTCATAGAATAAAATTTTTAATTCTTTGTTAAATATTCCTTAGATAAGATGTCTATTTATTGGTTCATTAGACTTGTTGTTGCAGAACAAACAAGTCAAGACTCTATTAGTTCAAGGTCATCAGCATATATATTCTTAGAAGTAACTAATTTTTGTTCAGCTGAGTTCTATTTGATTGAATTATAGTCCGGTTTACTAGGAATGCCTCCAGTCCAACACTTCGATCAAATTAGTTTTTCTTGAATATCTTGCACTTAGACAAAATATTAGAAAAAGTATTTTTTTTTTTTTAATTAATTTTCTTAGCAAAAAAACAGATTTATGATAAGGAGTTGACATTTCTTATACACAAACGCTCCTACATACATTGAGAGTCTAGGGAATAATAATAAATTAACAAAGTTTTTATGATAACTTTAAATGATTAAATTCCTAGTAGTTATTAAATTCTGTGCAATATTTATAAAAACAACAAAACTAAACACCTAAAGACTATTATGATTTTCATTTATTATAGTTGTTATTTTTGAATATAATTGTGATTCAACAAGTTATCTTGATACTTAAAAGAAAAGTGTTGCTAATAACAGTACATTGTTTGTTTTTAATTGTTATTGTTCGATTGAATTATTTTGAATTGTTTAGGTATTTATATACTTTTGATATACCATATTGTGTTCATTGTTGTGTAATAAAATAAATTATTTCATATTATTTTATGAAGTTATTGCTACAAATAATACATTAGGCCCCTATATATTTGCCATTTATAGTGTTTCTTTACACTATATTTTAGTTATAGTGTACATTTTGTAGTGTAGTAAAACATACCTACTAATTTATACTTTTATTATTGTATTAGTGGCTTAGTTAAGGTGGTAACTTATAACATTTACAGTCAGGAAAACAATCAGCTTACCTGAAACATAAGTTACAAGATTAAACATAGGATATAAATTAAAAGTAGGCCTAGTATTATTAAATACTCTCACAAAATTAAATAATTATAAGGAAGAAAATTTACTGCGATCCTTTCTTAACGATTACTTATTAGTTTCATCTAATTAAGAATGCACAACTCTAAATCATCACTTACATTTATTTTCAAATATGCATAAGAAAAAATATGCATCGTTTGTTCTTTGTCCTACATTACTGCCGTGTCCTTTGCTAAGAATATTTCTGCTAACATTGTATCCTAATTAAGTTTTATGATATTGTGTAATATTTTTGTATTTATATTGTTCTTACTAAAAGAAATTAGAATAAATAATTACTTTATTTAATTGCGTTAATTATTATTGTATAGTGTTTACATATTATTAATTATTAACTTGTGCATACATTATTTGACTTCATTAGTGTTTATTGCACTCTTAACACATATTCTTGGTACTGTTTTAAGATGTTATCCAGCGGATATTCTGTATTTGTCAGTGTCTCCGCACTATAAGCATGACACGCAGGCACCTACACTACATGCGGTAATATCCTCTACATAAGTTCTTAAAACAAACTTGGACTCCTAACTTTTTCCCTGTAAACCTGTTTTGAGTTAACCTAAAATTAATCACAATGACGGACTAACTTTACTATAAAGTAGCTCATTAGCTATATAACAGAAAGCAACAACTTATGTTAATAAAGAATTCCAAAAAATAAAAACAATCAGTTTACGGCATTAAAAAAAAGAATTCACCATGTGCATTGGTACTGATCCACCTACCAACGCATACAGATACACTGAAATTGACACATACAGATAAGATAAGTATTGGTCTGTTATCTGTAACAGACCAACAACGAATCTCTGCTGATGTTCGTTATTTTTATTTGGGCTGAAATTACGTTTATTAATTGCAATTAATGTCAGTAGCATTATATTTTATCTATGCTTATACTAACTTCTCTTTTATGTAGCCTAACAGCAATATTGTTGTTTTTATCTGTGTAATTTATTGTAAATGGGTGATGTCGTAAATTAAGGTTATATTTTATCTATGCTTATACTAACTTCTCTTTTATGTAGCCTTACAGCAATATTGTTGTTTTTATCTGTGTAATTTATTGTAAATGGGTGATGTCGTAAATTAAGGTTATATTTTATCTATGCTTATACTAACTTCTCATGTATGTAGCCGGCTTTAAAAATCTACATTTTGAACGGCAGTGTCCAGTTCAAAGAACTATAAGTCATCAGCTCCAAATAACGGAATAAAACACAAAACCTAACCTCTAAAAGCATACTTATTTTGAATAAATTATTTTCGCAGGCTAATTATAATTTATTCATAAACTTATATTCTCAGATTATTGTCAGATATGAGATGCCAACCCAACTTTGTGCGTATATACGTATGATCATATGAGTGTGGATGACCTATGTAGTCTGGTTAGTAACTGAATTTGACTTTGCTCAGTGAGGGCCATTTATTACTAGCAGCGGCAATAACCATAATTAAGAATTAATATTATACAATATTACAAAAAAAGTGTTTACCTTGTTTCTACAAAAATCTAAGTTGTTACAATACAAATATATTTCCCATACATCCATACACATACAATGTAATATTTTTTAAAGAAATATTGTTGTTTTTATCTGTGTAATTTATTGTAAATGGGTGATGTCGTAAATTAAGGTTATATTTTATCTATGCTTATACTAACTTCTCGTGTATGTAGCCTTACAGAAATATTGTTTTTTTTTATCTGTGTAATGTATTGTAAATAGGTGATGTCGTAAATTAAGGTTATATTTTATCTATGCTTATACTAACTTCTCGTGTATGTAGCCTTACAGAAATATTGTTGTTTTTATCTGTGTAATGTATTGTAAATGGGTGATGTCGTAAATTAAGGTTATATTTTATCTATGCTTATACTAACTTCTCGTGTATGTAGCCTTACAGAAATATTGTTGTTTTTATCTGTGTAATGTATTGTAAATGGGTGATGTCGTAAATTAAGGTTATATTTTATCTATGCTTATACTAATTTCTCGTTTATGTAGTCTTACAGCAATATTGTTGTTTTTATCTGTGTAATTTATTGCAAATGGGTAATGTCATAAATTAATAAAAAAATTTGTCTAATAAAATTTAAGTGAACATAAAATATCACGAGTTCTACAATATAAGAATAAAAATTACTAATAACTAAAGCTTCCGGTAACAATCCCGTCAAGGTGTTATTTACAGTATTTACATCACCTAAAGTTTCGCCCGTGCTGTGATGTGGCTTCCTAAGTGGCATCTTTTAGAAACTTTTGGTGATGTAAATGTTGTAGATAAGCTTCTTGAAGTGGTCGTTAACGGAATAAGCTTTAGTTATTAGTAATGACACTAGCCACTTAAGCCTACGATATAAATAAGAACAAAAATTTACAAATAATATGGTAATTAATTTCGGTAACCAAGATTACTTTCCTCAGACCAGAGAGATTCATAAAGTAATGAAACTAGAGGTCAGCTAGGCTACTTTTATACTAACACTATTTATGATCGGGAAACTCAATATATAGTTTACGCCAAGATATGCTGATAAATAAACTAAATTTGTCAATTTGTTTAGGAGTTGAAATACATTGCCTAATATTTTACATCTTTATATTGAAAATGAAGATAAATTTTATAATTCTGGAATATGCTGGATCAACTATAATAATTAACTGTATATGTTTTTAATTCACCAGACTTTAAATTGTAAAAAAATATATTAAACCATGTATCTGCTTTAAAAATGAGAAACCCGAATGATCAGGGAAACACCTAGTCGAATTGTAACCATGCTCTAAATACAAATATGAAACTGTGGATATTCTATAAGTTTGTAATAAGGTCTGAATTATGAATATAATTTAAAATAATCAATAATAAAAGCATTCAAGGAGTATGATAAATTTATGAATGAGGAGGTTGGTTTGGAAAATCAAATAGTTTTCATGATGAATTTTCGAATAATAAGAGAACAAAAATTAAAGTTTAGTTGTACACTTTAATCACTATACTTCTGTTTCGTCTAGTATGTATCGTTTTACTTATCAATATTTATTTGTCTGGAGTTTCTTTATATTGTTGCATATATGTCTTATAATTTTCAAGTTTATACGAGTATATTTGGAGTATGATAAGTTCATTGTATCCTAATTGTTAGTCCATTCGTAGATTTAATATTCGTATAGCTCTACTTTTTTGTTGTTAGTTCTCTTTATTTTATTATTTTTAATTATTACAAATTTTAACTAATATTTCTCTGTTTCAGAAAACTGTTACTTATAATAACTTATTACTATAATCAGTGTTATTTAATGTAGTATCCATGCGTGAGAATGTTATTTAATGTAGTAACCATGCGTGAGAATGTTATTTAATGTAGTATCCATGCGTGAGAATGTTATTTAATGTAGTATCCATGCGTGAGAATGTTATTTAATGTATTATCCATGCGTGAGAATGTTATTTAATGTAGTATCCATGCGTGAGAATGTTATTTAATGTAGTATCCATGCGTGAGAATGTTATTTAATGTAGTATCCATGCGTGAGAATGTTATTTAATGTAGTATCCATGCGTGAGAATGTTATTTAATGTAGTATCCATGCGTGAGAATGTTATTTAATGCTGTAAAATGGTTTGTATTGTGAAAAAAATAAATGAATGGAAAATACAACCGACAATTTATCCAATAATATTTATGCAGTCGCCTTTTTGGCGATTCCAGACGACTGTCAGTTTCGCGATCATGAAAATTGTTAGTATAAAAGTAGACTAGTTTAACATCAGTTCCATCCCTTTGTAAATCTCTCTGGTCTGAAAATGGTAAACATGGTTTTCTGAAATCACCGTGACATTTGTATATTTTGTAGTTATATGATAGTATATAATTGTGTTATGTGACTTTCACTTTTGTTTTTTGACCAAATTCAAATATTCCGATTAGGAATGTATAATTAAAGAAAATACTTTGTATTTCTAATCATGCACTTTCTAGACGTATCTGAAAAAGAGATTTATTTTTGAAAAAGTGGTGAAATGCTTTATGTTGTTACATGTTACATAAAAAGTGGTGAAATGAGGCAAAGATTACAATTGTTGAGGAGGTTAAGTTTAGCCGCGAAAAACTCGTTTATATCGAAAAATTAAAATAATATAGTTTTTTATATTATAGCAAAAACCACAAAAATTTGTAAATGTTCAAAACATTTTTTCTTCATTTTACTTGCTTTTGAATACTGAACAAGAATATATAATTTTTTTGTTCAATAAAAATTTATTTTTCGACTCGAAAAAAAACTTTTTTACTTACCTAACTAAACATAACCTAACTTATCCTAATCTTCTATATACTCAACAAAAATTCACAATGTGCATTAAATTCGGGTGTGACTTTGTTTTTGGTGGCTAGTCATAGCTCCTATTAAATTGTGCGTATGGCCAATATAGATGATTTTCCGCCAACGTGGTTTTTCCGAGATATATCGCGAAATAATTTTTGTAGACCAGAATAGTTTTCAAACTCGTGTTCAGCACAAAAAACTACATTGAATTAAAAAACATTATGAAAAATAACGTAAAATAAATAGAGGAGATAAATAGAAAAATAATATTTTCAACAATTTTGAATTTTCGTTTTTATTGTCGTATAAAACGTTAATTCCGCGGAATAAAAAGTGTTTTATCATAAATTATAGACGTGATTCTACCCACTGGTAATAAAAAAGTCAAGATTGGCGAGGTCTCTAGAAAGCGCATAAATACCGATTTGTTATAGATATTGTCAAAGCATACAAAACGTTACCTTGTTGTATAACTCGTGTGTTATTTTCATGCTTGCACTAGAGTACTCAGTACCTTCAACTGATCAGTGTCGTCCTATGATCAATGATCCTCCCTCAGTGAGCAGCCGTATAACGATCTGTCATTACAGCGACCCATCAACCGTACACTGTCACGACCCAGGATGATTAAAAGAGTTTTGCACCATTATTAGGAGAACATATTTATTATATACTGGAAATAATTTATTGCCTCCTTTGAGGTTACTGAGGAGACAACTTTGTTATTTAAAATATCGAGTCACCTGCTCCTTGTTAGGCTTATAAATTTTTTTTATAAGCCTAACAAGGATATAAAAATGATAAAAATAGGCATTATCATAGCTGACTTATTTATCATGTAGCTATTTGATGTATGCTTATTACGAGATAATACTTTCCGTTTAGTTTTCACGTGTAGTTGAAAAAAAATGATCTTGTTCAAGAGTCATTATTTATTTATTTGAACCAACGGCCATTGCCATTTCCATATCATATACAAAGAGTACAAAATAATAATACAAAAAAAAAAAATAAAACTAGAATTAGTAAATAAGTGATAAATAGTACTCAAGTAAATACTTCAAGAGAAGCAAACTTAGAAATATCGATGAAAATAAAATGAAATGAAATGTTAAGAGAATGAAGAGCGGTCAACTAAATATGCCAGAAGAACAACCCTTGCTGTCTGCAGACGGTACAGAAGTTGGTCCTAGCCTGCCTTTTGTTTTCCTAGGCGACGAAGCGTTCGGCCTTTCAAGTAATGTTATGAGACCTTACCCACAAAAGACTTTAACACCTCAAAAACGAATTTACAATTACCGACATTGTAGAGCATGGAGAGTTGTGGAATGCTCATTTGGTGTCCTGAGCAACAAGTGGCGAGTTTGGTTCGTTTTGAGTTTGCCACCACCAAAAATGTTGGTGGTGTAAAATGTAAAATGTTGTTGTGTTCTTCACAATTTTGTAAGGAAGCGAGATGGATTTATATTTGAGGACAGTTTAACTTGTCCCATGGTTAGTGTTAATGGACAAGCAGTTGTTGGTGGTCGCTCCAGCTGACTCGATGTGAGAGATAACTTTTGCGAGTACTTCAATGGACCTGGAGCTTTGCCGTGGCAAAACAAGTATGCATAAGTTACTTAGCACTGAAACTATGTAGTGGTGGAACAACTAACCATTCAACTAACCAATGTCAACTTCTTTCCTTGATTGAAAACAAATCCATTACATTATTACGTGTTTACCAATTACAAAGTAAATATTTTCAATTAATAATAAGTTTTCAATTTGTTATACCTACACAACATTATAATATACATCCCACACAGCAAGGAATATTTAAAAAATATTTTAAAAATATGTCATTATTTTCCAAAGGTTTTCTACAGGAAAAATATATCCAATATATTTTAAAAACATATTATATTCATTTTTTAAATGTTTTCTTTAAATTAAAATAGAAAATATTGTATAATCATTTCATCAATATTTCTTATAATTATTTTTTATGTTCCAATAGTTGTTCTGAAAATATCCTTTAATAACAAATAAAAAATGTGTTTAATATATTTTTGAAAATATAATTTTAAAAATACTATATAATGTGTTTAAAACGTTTTCAGGATATATGCTTTGAAAATGATTAGAAAACATTTTTAATATACTCTTGAAAATTATCTACAGAAAATGAGTAGAAAATGTATTTGATACAATTTTGTAAAAATTTTTAAGAGGAGTGTTTAAAAATATATTCTAAGGTCAGTACACATATTTTAAACACGCTTAAAAAAATGTATTAAGAATATTTAAAAATATTCCTTTGCTGTCTGGGATATTATTATCATTGAATAACTAATACAGTTACTCTATGATATTATCATTGTACTTTATGTAGGTACCTTTTTAACTTAACCCTTAAATTACAAATCCATTGTTATCGTACATTTTACGAACCACCATACACAAAATATCTGGATCTGAGAAACGTACAGAGGTAGCGGCTCCGCTCCACCCTCCCATTACCTTCCTAGATATGCCATTCAAGGTCAGTAACGTACAAAAGAAAATGCCAGTCGTCTGAGTTACGTATTTCCTTATATTACAAAATATTTAAAAATGCATATGTGAGATCAAAGTCTGTCGCCAATTTTAAGATAGTTTTGTGAATGTGTGACTACAAAATAGGTTTTTAATCAAGGGTTAAGGTA
The DNA here is from genome assembly GCA_035578905.1 of Stictocephala bisonia. Lineage (NCBI taxonomy): Eukaryota > Metazoa > Arthropoda > Insecta > Hemiptera > Membracidae > Stictocephala > Stictocephala bisonia. Next base: position 99,360 of record JAQJVL010001687.1, on the reverse strand, counting down.
ATTTCTAACTTACAGTATAATGTATGCATTTAAGTACGGTATGTTTGAACTTAAAAACACTCCTTATTGTGAACTTTAAAATTAAGATTACATTTTAAAAACAATTAACCTAACCTATGCTAAATTTACCTTTCAAATCTTTCTCTTCATTTGTTAACTCCGTCCAATTCTGGAACATTTCTCCACACACATCATTCCAACTCTGGCCTTTGAGTTGTTTGTTGCTATAATCATTACTTGCAACATCGTACAGGCAAGGTCGCAGCTCAATCGCACAAATAAACTTCTCTGTATCAAACATTTAAACAAGTAAACTCTACTCCGGTCGCCTTAGAACTGCCCCAAAAGCGCCCGTGTACACAGACAAGCTGTTCCACGGCGCGCCGTTTTTACGCGTCTGGCGGCGTTGAGACTGCCAACCGCTTGGCTAGCGCGTCCAAATGCGGCCGTGAAACATCCCGTATACTCCTATATCCATACCATGTTTTCAATCACTTAGCGTTTTTAAAGCTTTCAAACTGCTGCGTTGAAAAGGTCCGTATAGAATAGCCCTAAGTAGCTAGTTCAGATTGTCCGTCAGACGTTGCTGGCTAAGTACCTAGTTCAGATTGTCCGTCAGCCGTTGCTGGCTAAGTAGCTAGTTTAGATTGTCCGTCAGCCGTTGCTAGCTAAGTACCTAGTTCAGATTATCCGTCAGCCGTTGCTGGCTAAGTAGCTAGTTCAGATTGTCCGTCAGCCGTTGCTAGCTAAGTACCTAATTCAGATTATCCGTCAGCCGTTGCTAGCTAAGTACCTAGTTCAGATTGTCCATCAGCCGTTGCTAGCTAAGTACCTAGTTCAGACTGTCCGTCAGCCGTTGCTGGCTAATTACCTAGTTCAGATTGTCCATCAGCCGTTGCTGGCTAAGTAGCTAGTTCAATTTGTCCGTCAGCCGTTGCTAGCTAAGTACCTACTTCAGATTTTCCGTCAGCCGTTGCCGGCTAAGTAACTAGTTCAGATTGTCCGTCAGCCGTTGCTACCTAAGTACCTAGTTCAGATTGTCCGTCAGCCGTTGCTGGCTAAGTACCTAGTTCAGATTGTCCGTCAGCCGTTGCTAGCTAAGTAAATAGTTCAGATTGTCCATCAGCCGTTGCTGGCTAAGTAGCTAGTTCAGATTGTCCGTCAGCCGTTGCTAGCTAAGTAGCTAGTTCAGATTGTCCGTCAGCCGTTGCTAGCTAAGTACCTAGTTCAGATTGTCCGTCAGGCGTTGCTAGCTAAGTACTTAGTTCAGATTGTCCGTCAGCCGTTGCTAGCTAAATAGCTAGTTCATATTGTCCGTCAGCCGTTGCTAGCTAAGTACCTAGTTCAGATTGTCCGTCAGCCATTGCTAGCTAAGTACCTAGTTCAGATTGTCCGTCAGGCGTTGCTAGCTAAGTACCTAGTTCAGATTGTCCATCAGCCGTTGCTAGCTAAGTACCTAGTTCATATTGTCCGTCAGCCGTTGCTAGCTAAGTACCTAGTTCAGATTGTCCGTCAGCCGTTGCTGGCTAAGTACCTAGTTCATATTGTCCGTCAGCCGTTGCTGGCTAAGTAGCTAGTTCAGATTGTCCGTCAGCCTTTGCTAGCTAAGTACCTAGTTCAGATTGTCCGTCAGCCGTTGCTAGCTAAGTACCTAGTTCATATTGTCCGTCAGCCGTTGCTAGCTAAGTACCTAGTTCAGATTGTCCGTCAGCCGTTGCTGGCTAAGTAGCTAGTTCAGATTGTCCGTCAGCCTTTGCTAGCTAAGTACCTAGTTCAGATTGTCCGTCAGCCGTTGCTAGCTAAGTACCTAGTTCAGATTGTCCGTCAGCCGTTTCTAGCTAAGTAGCTAGTTCAGATTGTCCGTCAGCCTTTGCTAGCTAAGTACCTAGTTCAGATTGTCCGTCAGCCGTTGCTAGCTAAGTACCTAGTTCAGATTGTCCGTCAGCCGTTGCTAGCTAAGTACCTAGTTCAGATTGTCCGTCAGCCGTTGCTGGCTAAGTACCTAGTTCAGATTGTCCGTCAGCCGTTGCTGGCTAAGTAGCTAGTTCAGATTGTCCGTCAGCCGTTGCTAGCTAAGTACCTAGTTCAGATTGTCCGTCAGCCGTTGCTAGCTAAGTACCTAGTTCAGATTGTCCGTCAGCCGTTTCTAGCTAAGTAGCTAGTTCAGATTGTCCGTCAGCCATTTCTAGCTAGTACCTATTTCAGATTGTCCGTCAGCCGTTTCTAGCTAAGTAGCTAGTTCAGATTGTCCGTCAGCCGTTTCTAGCTAAGTACCTAGTTCAGATTGTCCCTCAGCCGTTGCTAGCTAAGTACCTAGTTCAGATTGTCCGTCAGCCGTTGCTAGCTAAGTACCTAGTTCAGATTGTCCGCCAGCCGTTGCTAGCTAAGTACCTAGTTCAGATTTTCCGTCAGCCGTTGCTAGCTAAGTACCAAGTTCAGATTGTCCGTCAGCCGTTGCTAGCTAAGTAGCTAGTTCAGATTGTCCGTCAGCCGTTTCTGGCTAAGTAGCTAGTTCAGATTGTCCGTCAGCCGTGTCTGGCTAAGTAGCTAGTTCAGATTGTCCGTCAGACGTTGCTGGCTAAGTAGCTAGTTCAGATTGTCCGCCAGCCGTTACTAGCTAAGTACCTAGTTCAGATTTTCCGTCAGACGTTGCTAGCTAAGTACCAAGTTCAGATTGTCCGTCAGCCGTTGCTAGCTAAGTAGCTAGTTCAGATTATCCGTCAGCCGTTTCTGGCTAAGTAGCTAGTTCAGATTGTCCGTCAGCCGTTTCTGGCTAAGTAGCTAGTTCAGATTGTCCGTCAGTCGTTGCTGGCTAAGTAGCTAGTTCAGATTGTCCGTCAGCCGTTGCTGGCTAAATAGCTAGTTCAGATTGTCCGTCAGCCGTTGCTGGCTAAGTACCTAGTTCAGATTGTACGTCAGACGTTGCTGGCTAAGTACCTAATTCAGATTGTCCGTCAGCCGTTGCTGGCTTAGTACCTAGTTCAGATTGTCCGTCAGCCGTTGCTAGCTAAGTACCTAGTTCAGATTGTCCGTCAGCCGTTTCTAGCTAAGTAGCTAGTTCAGATTGTCCGTCAGCCGTTGCTAGCTAAGTAACTAGTTCAGATTGTCCGTCAGCCATTTCTAGCTAAGTACCTAGTTCATATTGTCCGTCAGCCGTTGCTAGCTAAGTACCTAGTTCAGATTGTCCGTCAGCCGTTGCTGGCTAAGTACCTAGTTCAGATTGTCCGTCAGCCGTTGCTGGCTAAGTAGCTAGTTCAGATTGTCCGTCAGCCTTTGCTAGCTAAGTACCTAGTTCAGATTGTCCGTCAGCCGTTGCTAGCTAAGTACCTAGTTCAGATTGTCCGTCAGCCGTTTCTAGCTAAGTAGCTAGTTCAGATTGTCCGTCAGCCATTTCTAGCTAGTACCTAGTTCAGATTGTCCGTCAGCCGTTTCTAGCTAAGTAGCTAGTTCAGATTGTCCGTCAGCCGTTGCTAGCTAAGTACCTAGTTCAGATTGTCCCTCAGCCGTTGCTAGCTAAGTACCTAGTTCAGATTGTCCGTCAGCCGTTGCTAGCTAAGTACCTAGTTCAGATTGTCCGCCAGCCGTTGCTAGCTAAGTACCTAGTTCAGATTTTCCGTCAGCCATTGCTAGCTAAGTACCAAGTTCAGATTGTCCGTCAGCCGTTGCTAGCTAAGTAGCTAGTTCAGATTGTCCGTCAGCCGTTTCTGGCTAAGTAGCTAGTTCAGATTGTCCGTCAGCCGTGTCTGGCTAAGTAGCTAGTTCAGATTGTCCGTCAGACGTTGCTGGCTAAGTAGCTAGTTCAGATTGTCCGCCAGCCGTTACTAGCTAAGTACCTAGTTCAGATTTTCCGTCAGACGTTGCTAGCTAAGTACCAAGTTCAGATTGTCCGTCAGCCGTTGCTAGCTAAGTAGCTAGTTCAGATTATCCGTCAGCCGTTTCTGGATAAGTAGCTAGTTCAGATTGTCCGTCAGTCGTTGCTGGCTAAGTAGCTAGTTCAGATTGTCCGTCAGCCGTTGCTGGCTAAGTAGCTAGTTCAGATTGTCCGTCAGCCGTTGCTGGCTAAGTACCTAGTTCAGATTGTACGTCAGACGTTGCTGGCTAAGTACCTAATTCAGATTGTCCGTCAGCCGTTGCTGGCTTAGTACCTAGTTCAGATTGTCCGTCAGACGTTGCTGGCTAAGTAGCTAGTTCAGATTGTCCGTCAGCCGTTGCTGGCTAAGTAGCTAGTTCAGATTGTCCGTCAGCCGTTGCTAGCTAAGTAGCTATTTCAGATTGTCCGTCAGACGTTGCTGGCTAAGTAGCTAGTTCAGATTGTCCCTCTGCCGTTGCTAGCTAAGTACCTAGTTCAGATTGTCCGTCAGCCGTTGCTGGCTAAGTAGCTAGTTCAGATTGTCCGCCAGTCGTTGCTGGCTAAGTAGCTAGTTCAGATTGTCCGTCAGACGTTGCTGGCTTAGTAGCTATTTCAGATTGTCCGTCAGCCGTTGCTGGCTAAGTAGCTAGTTCAGATTGTCCTTCAGACGTTGCTGGCTAAGTAGCTAGGTCAGATTGTCCGTCAGACGTTGCTGGCTAAGTACCTAGTTCAGATTGTCCGTCAGCCGTTGCTGGCTAAGTACCTAGTTCAGATTGTCCGTCAGACGTTGCTGGCTAAGTAGCTAGTTCAGATTGTCCGTCAGACGTTGCTGGCTAAGTACCTAGTTCAGATTGTCCGTCAGCCGTTGCTAGCTAAGTACCTAGTTCAGATTGTCCGTCAGCCGTTGCTGGCTAAGTAGCTAGTTCAGATTGTCCGTCAGACGTTGCTGGCTAAGTAGCTAGTTCAGATTGTCCGTCAGACGTTGCTGGCTAAGTAGCTAGTTCAGATTGTCCGTCAGCCGTTGCTGGCTAAGTAGCTAGTTCAGATTGTCCGTCAGCCGTTGCTGGCTAAGTAGCTAGTTCAGATTGTCTGTCAGCAGTTGCTGGCTAAGTAGCTATTTCAGATTGTCCATCAGACGTTGCTGGTTAAGTAGCTAGTTCAGATTGTCCGTCAGCCGTTGCTGGCTAAGTACCTAGTTCAGATTGTCCTTCAGACGTTGCTGGCTATGTAGCTAGTTCAGATTGTCCGTCAGGCGTTGCTGGCTAAGTAGCTAGTTCAGATTGTCCGTCAGCCGTTGCTGGCTAAGTAGCTAGTTCAGATTGTCCGTCAGCCATTGCTGGCTAAGTAGCTAGTTCAGATTGTCCGTCAGCCGTTGCTGGCTAAGTAGCTAGTTCAGATTGTCCGTCAGCCATTGCTGGCTAAGTAGCTAGTTCAGATTGTCCGTCAGACGTTGCTGGCTAAGTAGCTAGTTCAGATTGTCCGTCAGCCGTTGCTGGCTAAGTAGCTAGTTCAGATTGTCTGTCAGCAGTTGCTGGCTAAGTAGCTATTTCAGATTGTCCATCAGACGTTGCTGGCTAAGTAGCTAGTTCAGATTGTCCATCAGCCGTTGCTGGCTAAGTACCTAGTTCAGATTGTCCTTCAGACGTTGCTGGCTAAGTAGCTAGTTCAGATTGTCCGTCAGGCGTTGCTGGCTAAGTAGCTAGTTCAGATTGTCCGTCAGCCGTTGCTGGCTAAGTAGCTAGTTCAGATTGTCCGTCAGCCATTGCTGGCTAAGTAGCTAGTTCAGATTGTCCGTCAGCCGTTGCTGGCTAAGTACCTAGTTCAGATTGTCCGTCAGCCATTGCTGGCTAAGTAGCTAGTTCAGATTGTCCGTCAGACGTTGCTGGCTAAGTAGCTAGTTCAGATTGTCCGTCAGCCGTTGCTAGCTAAGTAGCTAGTTCAGATTGTCCGTCAGCCGTTGCTGGCTAAGTAGCTAGTTCAGATTGTCCGTCAGACGTTGCTGGCTAAGTAGCTAGTTTAGATTGTCCGTCAGCCCTTTTTTAATCTTACTTATTATTTTGGATCTAAACATAATTTGACGAAGTTATTCTCCAATGTAGCAACGTTTCAAGACCTTCTCATCTACCTTTCCGCTTACTTAATTCGTTTAAATGATTTATCTGAGATTTGTTTCGTTTATTCTGAGCTGTTGCATTAATCAATGATATTATTTAAACTATTAATAACCTATTATAGCTCGTTTTCATATTTCATGGCTAAAATATTGTGACATGCAGAGTGGCCTGCATCCTGGGAACCGGTGATGCGGAAGTAATGGATGGGTCGCTGACCACCTGCCCTGCTTGTTTACAACCTTTGGGGCACAATGGCTTACGCATGAACGCCCCTTTACCTCTTCACTGGACTTCTAGAATCTTCTGGGTTGACGAGCCAGCTCTGTCATGGAACTTCGGACGCAGGGGAATTCAAGAAGCTTCTAGATGGAGACCTGCAGGTGATATATACGGCCCGGATACCAGCGCTAGTCAGTCAGTCAGTCGGTCAGTGAGTCAGTCAGTCAGTGAGTCTACAGCCTACAGCCCAGGTGTTTGCGGCGACAGTGAGACAGTTCTACAGTGCGAGTGAAGTGTCCGTGTATAGAGAAGTGGTCTACGGAGAAGTTACCGGTGAGTGGTTCGTTGTGGGGATCAACGAAGGAGCATTGCGGTACTTGTGGACGACTTCTGAAGGGACACTGAAGAAACTGTGAGTGAACTGTTAGCATTGGACTGTAGGTAGTAGGGAAGCTAGTAGAGTCACTTTATAGTTAGTCATTGTAAATATTAGTAGATAATCTAGGAAAGCCACTTTATAGAGCTAGGAATTGTAATTAAAAGAAGGGAATTTAGTAAAGTCACTTTGCAATTAGTAGTTGTAATTATTGATGCCATCGAAGATTGTAATTATAGATTAGTTTAACTGTAACAGTAGGCCTAATAGTAAAGTATACTTCTGGCCATTTCGTAAAGTAGTCCATGACCACCAGGAGATATTTATTTTCTGCATCTGACATGGGAAATGGACCGGCGATGTCGATGGCGATCCTCTCGAAGGGTGCCCCAACGTTGTACTGTTGCATTCTGCATCGACTTCTTGTTTGTGGCCCTCGGCTTCCAGTACAGACATCACATTGGCGGCACCACTTCTCTACATCAGCCCTCAAGTTCAACCAGTAGAACCGCTGACGTAGCTTGTCCACCGTTCTGTTGACACCTAAGTGCCCACCAGATGCTCCATTGTGGATCTCCTCCAGCACTTCCTTCCTTTTACTTCTGGGGAGCACAATCTGCTCAATCTGCTTCCTACCATTAGGGGCCTCCCAGATTCTTATAAGCACTCCGTTCTTAACCCTCATTGAGTCCCACTGTGCCCAGTAGCTCTTATACACATGGTTCCTAGCTGCAATGTCCTCCCAGCTAGGACGAGCCCCTGATTCCTTCTCCCGCAGCAGTGGTTCAACCTCACTATCCTCAAGCTGCTCTTTACGGAGTTCCTCCGGCTCCCATCCACTAGCTGGCTCCAAAGAGACACAACGCACTTCCACGGACGGATTCCTTTCTTCTACCTTGGAGCAGTGCTTACTACCCTCTGGGCAAGGTCGGCGAGACAGGGCGTCGGCATTGGAATGGTTTCTCCCTCGTCGGTGTTCAGAGGTGAAGTTGTATTCTTGAAGACGCTGGGTTGACAGTTGCTCCTTCCCATCATCCCTTTTTAGTTTTCCCTGCCTCTGCCCCCAAGAGGCTTTACTCGGGCATTTACTTCGGTAATGGCCTAACTCTCCACACCCCCAACAGCGAATCTCCTTCTTCCGGTCCCTCAGGGCATCAAGCACTTTCCTCACGATGTCTTCTATCTTCGTAGGTTCTTCTTCCTCTGCGTAGACTCCTCGCAGACGTGCCTGGCCCCGGACGGATTGCTTTACGGCCTCAAACTCCAAGGCTTGCGTCAGGGCCTCGTTTAAAGTGTTAGGCAAACTAATCTATAATTACAATCTTCGATGGCATCAATAATTACAACTACTAATTGCAAAGTGACTTTACTAAATTCCCTTCTTTTAATTACAATTCCTAGCTCTATAAAGTGGCTTTCCTAGATTATCTACTAATATTTACAATGACTAACTATAAAGTGACTCTACTAGCTTCCCTACTACCTACAGTCCAATGCTAACAGTTCACTCACAGTTTCTTCAGTGTCCCTTCAGAAGTCGTCCACAAGTACCGCAATGCTCCTTCGTTGATCCCCACAACGAACCACTCACCGGTAACTTCTCCGTAGACCACTTCTCTATACACGGACACTTCACTCGCACTGTAGAACTGTCTCACTGTCGCCGCAAACACCTGGGCTGTAGGCTGTAGACTCACTGACTGACTGACTGACTGACTAACTGACTAACTGACTAGCGCTGGTATCCGGGCCGTATATATCACCTGCAGGTCTCCATCTAGAAGCTTCTTGAATTCCCCTGCGTCCGAAGTTCCATGACAGAGCTGGCTCGTCAACCCAGAAGATTCTAGAAGTCCAGTGAAGAGGTAAAGGGGCGTTCATGCGTAAGCCATTGTGCCCCAAAGGTTGTAAACAAGCAGGGCAGGTGGTCAGCGACCCATCCATTACTTCCGCATCACCGGTTCCCAGGATGCAGGCCACTCTGCATGTCACACTATTCACGATGGTTTTGAAATAGCAATATGTTTCTATACTTGTACATTAACATTAAATATAACATTATTTGCTGTATTATATTTTAACAATAATATAAGATCCTATAATATTTCCAAGACAACTTTTTTTAAATAATACGCTTTATACCTTTAATACATTTTATTTTTAATATTTCAACGTATGTAGCTTAATTTATTGTTGTTTATTTCACATTTAACAATTTTTATTTATGGAGTTAGCTAGGATTAAATCAACAATTATAATTATGTAATGGATTTTTCTTAATACAATTGTTGGGCTATTATGAATTTGTTAACTTTCTATTATTTTTGTGAATGCGTTTCCTAAACCTTTTATTTTATGCCTCTATATTATCTGTTGTATACTCGTTATTTTGTGTATACAATTTAATTTTATTTTAGTATCTAAAATCTTGTGTTAGTTTCAGGGCAATTTATTGGATTAATTTTTATAAATGATGATATTAAAGTGATATTTTAAGTCTTCTTCAACGAATATCCAGATAAAGGGAGTTTGAGTTAAAACCCGTATTTCACTAGCGATAATACAGCCTAAATCATGGAGAGAGCTTTCACTTTATTCCTCCACCAGTTATTTTCATTGTCATGACGACGCCTGTAGGGGAACACTTCCCCGCCAACATTTACTCAAACTGACATGTTCGGGCTCCAAACAGATTTTTGTATTACAGACCAAGTTGCTTTCAAAACATTGCGAAAATATGTTAACGAAATAGTCTGTTTGACTACGATAAACTACAAAAATATTTATATAATTGGTATCTATACTGCAAGGGGTAGATGTACGTAAATATATTTCTTCTGTATTGTAAGCCTAATTAACATGATACATTTCTGGAATATTTTGACGTAAAATGTAAAAAGATTTACTAATTACATAGTTATGATCTGTATAATCATGATACTTACATCTTCTTCCTTATCGTGAAGGTGGAAGTTCCGGGAACTGCCAAGTCACCGCTAGGAATTCGACAGCATGGTAATGGGACAACTGTAAGGTTCGTGTTTATTGTTAATATGAGTTACAGTAAACGTTGTATGATTATCAAAGGCCCAATCTATTGGACCTTAAGTTGATATTATGCGTTTTTAAATGTAAACGCATCAAGAATAGCTTAAGTTTCACATATTTAACTGTGACAAATTTTTAAAAATACTCAGTTTTTACAAAACCCAACTCATGGTCACCTGTCAAATGAAATTACAATTTTTACGATACGATTATTACTACGCAATGAATCGTGTAAAAAATAATACCCATGTTTTTTATGTTTTTTACTGAGAGTAACATCCACATTGTGCATGCGTGCATTTTTGTTCATGCACGATTATTATACTAATTGTTTCTGTAACTGTTTAGTTTCTATAATAAACAAACTCACGCAGTATTCCATTCATTAAAGAGCGGTCTACGGACCAGAGTTGTTTACACGTCTTCACCTACCATTCTACTTCTACTACTTCAAGTGTTACAATACGATTATTATTACGGACCAGAGTTGTTTACACGTCTTCACCTACCATTCTACTTCTACTACTTCAAGTGTTACGTACGATTATCATTATGGAACAGAGTTGTTTACACGTCTTCACCTACCATTCTACTTCTACTACTTCAAGTGTTACGATACGATTATCATTATGGAACAGAGTTGTTTACACGTCTTCACCTACCATTCTACTTCTACTACTTCAAGTGTTACGATACGATTATCATTATGGAACAGAGTTGTATACAAGTCTTCACCTACAATTCTACTTCTACTACTTCAAGTGCTACGATACGATTATTATTACGGACCAGAGTTGTTTACACGTCTTCACCTACCATTCTACTTCTACTACTACAAGTGTTACGATACGATTATCATTATGGAACAGAGTTGTTTACACGTCTTCACCTACCATTCTACTTCTACTACTTCAAGTGTTACAATACGATCATTATTACGGACCAGAGTTGTTTACACGTCTTCACCTACCATTCTACTTCTACTACTTCAAGTGGTACGATACGATTATCATTATGGAACAGAGTTGTTTACACGTTTTCACCTACCATTCTACTTCTACTACTACAAGTGTTACGTTACGATTATCATTACGGACCAGAGTTGTTTACACGTCTTCACCTACCATTCTACTTCTACTACTTCAAGTGTTACAATACGATTATTATTACGGACCAGAGTTATTTACACGTCTTCACCTACCATTCTACTTCTACTACTTCAAGTGTTACAATACGATCATTATTACGAACCAGAGTTGTTTACACGTCTTCACCTACCATTCTACTTCTACTACTTCAAGTGGTACGATACGATTATCATTATGGAACAGAGTTGTTTACACGTCTTCACTTACCATTATACTTCTACTACTTCAAGTGTTACGATACGATTATCATTACAGACCAGTGTTATTTCTACGTCTTCACCTACCATTCTACTTCTACTACTTCAAGTGGTACGATACGATTATCATTACAGACCAGTGTTATTTCTACGTCTTCACCTACCACTCTACTTCTACTACTTCAAGTGGTACGATACGATTATCATTATGGAACAGAGTTGTTTACACGTCTTCACCTACCATTATACTTCTACTACTTCAAGTGTTACGATACGATTATCATTACAGACCAGTGTTATTTCTACGTCTTCACCTACCATTCTACTTCTACTACTTCAAGTGGTACGATACGATTATCATTACGGACCAGAGTTGTTTACACGTCTTCGCCTACCATTCTACTTCTACTACTTCAAGTGTTACGATACGATTATCATTACAGACCAGTGTTATTTCTACGTCTTCACCTACCATTATACTTCTACTACTTGAAGTGTTACGATACGATTATCATTACAGACCAGTGTTATTTCTACGTCTTCACCTACCATTCTACTTCTACTAACTTACTTCAAGTGTTCCGATATGATTATTATCACGGACTTTGGTTTCTTATATCAATGCATTTCTTCTGTGTTGAGAGTAGTTCCTCTCTATCTCGTATTCTATTGGTAGCTTATATTTCTTAAATTTAGTAGGTAGAATGTTCTTGGGTCTTAAGCTTCAAAGTCCATGAAGATCTGCAACATTGTCTGCTATATATTACAATTATATGAAACTTAACTTTAAACTAAGCACATCTTGAAGCCGTGACCTGTAACTGTGACTTAGCTTCGGTAATCTCTGTGTTGATGCTCTTGGTTACTACAACTTTGAGTCTAAGCTACGCTAGTGATGATGTTACGGGCTACTATAATCGTAAATTTGGTAGTTTCAGCTACAGTTTCTAGTCATCAAACAGTGGAATATCACCGGGCGATAAGGTGCTGGGCGCTCCGCTACGGCACTGATGGCGTTTTGGACTGCCATAACCCTGAAGTAACGGGCTGTACAGAATTATTATCATTAGTCTCCATATTTTAAGTAACAACAATCGTAAAACGTTGTCCTCAGCTACAATAAATGTGAGGCATGGACTGCGAGCTGCAATAAAATGAGGTCGTCCATTGTTAATCTTGACACTCATTAAGTTGAGCTACGATTATCATGAGGCCCCCAATTTGTTTTAGTGAACTAAAAAGTCGTGCTAGCCAGTACATTGAGCTACGATATGGTGAAGCTCTTTATTGTTAGCTACAATACTCTGCATAACCTGTCTATTGAGCAAAGATGATATCTTATGAATCTTTCATATCATTGATAAAATGTAGACTCTTTGTGAGCTACGGTAATCGCACAGCTGGTTTATGTCTTTAAACTTAAAATATGACGGTCTTTATATTTTTTCTCCAAACTCAAAATAGTTTTTACCCCACTAATACGTTATTTTGTACTAAAACTGCCCATAGCCTTATAAGAAATAATTTAGCTTCTTTTTACTGCGTCACTGAATTTGTGCTTGCCCTTGCCGGTCATACAAAGCTGGTTTAAGCCTTTAGACCTGAAATATGACGGTCTTTATATATATGTGTGTGTGTGTGTGTGTGTGTGTGTGTGTGTGTGTGTGTGTGTGTGTGTGTGTGTGTGTGTGTGTGTGTGTGTGTGTGTGTGTGTGTGTGTGTGTGTGTGTGTGTGTGTGTGTGTGTGTGTGTGTGTGTGTGTGTGTGTGTGTGTGTGTGTGTGTGTGTGTGTGTGTGTGTGTGTGTGTGTGTGTGTGTGTGTGTGTGTGTGTGTGTGTGTGTGTGTGTGTGTGTGTGTGTGTGTGTGTGTGTGTGTGTGTGTGTGTGTGTGTGTGTGTGTGTGTGTGTGTGTGTGTGTGTGTGTGTGTGTGTGTGTGTGTGTGTGTGTGTGTGTGTGTGTGTGTGTGTGTGTGTGTGTGTGTGTGTGTGTGTGTGTGTGTGTGTGTGTGTGTGTGTGTGTGTGTGTGTGTGTGTGTGTGTGTGTGTGTGTGTGTGTGTGTGTGTGTGTGTGTGTGTGTGTGTGTGTGTGTGTGTGTGTGTGTGTGTGTGTGTGTGTGTGTGTGTGTGTGTGTGTGTGTGTGTGTGTGTGTGTGTGTGTGTGTGTGTGTGTGTGTGTGTGTGTGTGTGTGTGTGTGTGTGTGTGTGTGTGTGTGTGTGTGTGTGTGTGTGTGTGTGTGTGTGTGTGTGTGTGTGTGTGTGTGTGTGTGTGTGTGTGTGTGTGTGTGTGTGTGTGTGTGTGTGTGTGTGTGTGTGTGTGTGTGTGTGTGTGTGTGTGTGTGTGTGTGTGTGTGTGTGTGTGTGTGTGTGTGTGTGTGTGTGTGTGTGTGTGTGTGTGTGTGTGTGTGTGTGTGTGTGTGTGTGTGTGTGTGTGTGTGTGTGTGTGTGTGTGTGTGTGTGTGTGTGTGTGTGTGTGTGTGTGTGTGTGTGTGTGTGTGTGTGTGTGTGTGTGTGTGTGTGTGTGTGTGTGTGTGTGTGTGTGTGTGTGTGTGTGTGTGTGTGTGTGTGTGTGTGTGTGTGTGTGTGTGTGTGTGTGTGTGTGTGTGTGTGTGTGTGTGTGTGTGTGTGTGTGTGTGTGTGTGTGTGTGTGTGTGTGTGTGTGTGTGTGTGTGTGTGTGTGTGTGTGTGTGTGTGTGTGTGTGTGTGTGTGTGTGTGTGTGTGTGTGTGTGTGTGTGTGTGTGTGTGTGTGTGTGTGTGTGTGTGTGTGTGTGTGTGTGTGTGTGTGTGTGTGTGTGTGTGTGTGTGTGTGTGTGTGTGTGTGTGTGTGTGTGTGTGTGTGTGTGTGTGTGTGTGTGTGTGTGTGTGTGTGTGTGTGTGTGTGTGTGTGTGTGTGTGTGTGTGTGTGTGTGTGTTCAAACTAAAAATATTGTTACCACATTAATTCTTTATTTTGTACATCTTGTTTTAAATTTATGTAATTTATGGATCTAGCGTTAACTGTTAGTTTATTTCAAATCTTCAACTAGAGCACCCAGCTAAGTAATGTTTTAACTGGATAAAAAATCCTTTTCTTCTTTTACTGATGTGTGTTGATAGCGATTAAACTACCCTCGTATGGTATGTTCACCTTCCAACCACCATACATACGTTACACCGTTGACTGCGTACATACATTAGTTTGTGTGTGTTCCACCTAAAATTGAAAAGTCTTTCACAAATTATTCTTGAGAAATATACTTCCATTTTATCTGACCTTAATACTTCAAATACAAACTAACCATAAGAGGGAGTTTCCATGCATGTAAAGTGCTTCCCACTCCAAGAGAATACGTTAATTTCTAAACAGTGTTCGAAACTTACTTTACAGTGTTCTAACCTTACTTCACGGTGTTCGATGTACTTACCCAACAGTTTTGTTTTAACTTTAAAATGTACACTAACTTTAATTTGTACCACTTTTGAGTTTAATTTTTCTATTTAGTTTAAGATTTGTAAATATACACATATTTCTAAACAAACGACCAACTCACGACATGGTACATTCTATCACACTACGGTAAATTGTATGACTTAGTAGTTTATCATCAACATCAAACAAATCTTATAATATTTGTTGTTAAGTCAAAGTATACGAAGACACAGGTAACGTGAATGGTATTTGTAATTCCATATTTATTGTAAAATATGTTATAAACACTAAAAAACAGTTGGGTGTTTTTACAAATATATAACATAACCAAAAGTAATACTTTATGAAATACAAAAGGGAAGGGCTAACGCGCTTGAGGAGGTTTCGCCGTATTAATGAAAACATTCAAATTACAACCACAGACGCAACTAAATAAAGGTACACTTTCTATACTTGTCACTCCAAACACTTACACGAATGAAATGGTCCAAAATTTTATTAAAATAATTTACCAATATAACTCTTTACTTCTATGCAGAATAAAAATATAAACACATTAAACAAATTCTGGCACCTACAAAAACACATGAATTGATGAAATGTTTATTTATAAACAGTCTTATTTATTTTTTAATATAAAGTTACAATAAGTAAATAACTAACTTACGCCTCCATGAAGGTGTTTCCGTCCTTAACTAAAGAGACCATTTAGGCGGATTCCAAAGTCCAAATAGCTTAAAACTGTTCACTTGAGTATCAAACTGCAACGTAAAAAAATAAAATAAACAAAACAACAAAAAAAGACAAAACTCTTATTCTGTTTATGTAATTGTAGACTAAGTTTCATTGTCAAAACGAGAGCATGCATATTTTGGACTTCTCGACCTTATACCTAGACCTTAGTTGGGTATAATTGTAGACTAAGTTTCATTGTCAAAACGAGAGCATGCATATTTTGGACTTCTCGACCTTATACCTAGGACCTAGACCTTAGTTGGGTATAAATGTAGACTAAGTTTCATTGTCAAAACGAGAGCATGCATATTTTGGACTTCTCGACCTTATACCTAGACCTTAGTTGGGTATAAATGTAGACTAAGTTTCATTGTCAAAACGAGAGCATGCATATTTTGGACTTCTCGACCTCATACCTAGACCTTAGTTGGGTATAAATGTAGACTAAGTTTCATTGTCAAAACGAGAGCATGCATATTTTGGACTTCTCGACCTTATACCTAGACCTTAGTTGGGTATAAATGTAGACTAAGTTTCATTGTCAAAACGAGAGCATGCATATTTTGGACTTCTCGACCTTATACCTAGGACCTAGACCTTAGTTGGGTATAAATGTAGACTAAGTTTCATTGTCAAAACGAGAGCATGCATATTTTGGACTTCTCGACCTTATACCTAGGACCTAGACCTTAGTTGGGTATAAATGTAGACTAAGTTTCATTGTCAAAACGAGAGCATGCATATTTTGGACTTCTCGACCTTATACCTAGACCTTAGTTGGGTATAAATGTAGACTAAGTTTCATTGTCAAAACGAGAGCACGCATATTTTGGACTTCTCGACCTTATACCTAGACCTTAGTTGGGTATAATGATCATCAGAAATCGCATATTCTACTATTGCTGTACGTAAAAGCAAAAATTTAAAAATGTCGATAGTCGTAATTTGAATCGGATTGAAGCGAGGTCCAAATAACCTATTTTTTCTATCTGTGACGAAATATCTGCCAGTAAATGTTAGCTCTGTACCTCTACGGAAGTTGGAGAGTAAAAGTGTGTATTTGTTAGTCTGGCATTCGCTTTTAAACCGTAGTGGATTAAATCAAGACAATCAAAATTGACCTGATAAATTAAGAATGGTTATAGCTCTTGATAATGTTCAAATAAATATAAACATAACGAACTCTTTTTAAAGTAATAATTATTTATTTTATTTATTCATAAGACGCCGATCGTCAAGATATGGGCGAATATGGATTTCGAATGAGTGTGATAAGTGTAGATGAGCGAATGTAGTCATTGTTACAAACTAAGGCCGACTATTCCTTAGAAAGTGTCATTAATTAATAGCCCAATGACAAATGAACAGCCGGTGGTATCAGCTGATCCTTCTCAAAATGTGTTATGACTCTGATTGGGATCGAACTGAGAACCTTTAGCTTATGAAGCTGGGATTGAACCAACTACGCTACCGACCAATTTATTTAATTAATTGGTAATTAATTAAATAAATTGTAAATAATAAATGTTTAACCAACATAAATTATTTACAAAAGTATTGCATCAATGACAAATACTTTTCGTACTCTTAAAGACTTAAACATACAATTACAAGGGAATATTTTATGCTCTTTGGCCATGCCAGGACATGCCACCATTTCCTTTCCTCACCATCAACTTGTCAGGAGATTTAGATCGTTATATTATTATTCATATTGATATTAATAATTTCAATTCTATTTCAACGTATACATCTATTTTTGAAAAACAATACTGTGTTTTGACCAAAACTCTAGGATCTTCGAAACCAACTTATACATTTCACGTGTATGGTCAAACATAGTTTTTACGCACTATGCTGGTAATAAACATTATATTTATTAATTTGTAAAGTTAGGATGTTAAAAATAATGATCATAGTTACGTTTTGAGAAAAATATTTTGACGCAAATATTCAGGCATAAATATTATTAAAATCGTGTAACAAGAATGATATATTATTATTGTTTTTATTTTATCCGAAGTAATTTAATTTAAATTTCATTGTATATGTCAGAAACATACAAATATGTATTGCTTAAATATTTTCCTTCAAATGCTTTAATTTGTTTGATTTACTGAACTTGGTCTTCTGACTTTTTTTATTTTTCAACATACGAGTAAATTTTGTACGCCATTTGCAGATAGATATGACGAAGGCAAGAAAACATTTTCTTCTCATAAGTAAATCATGCATTATTGTACAACTAGGAATATTTAAAATTAATTTAAATAATGTGTAGGCTAGGGTATGTACATTTATTTGTGGAGTCATCAACATTAATTATTATTCTAATTATACAGGGTGTTTAAAACCTTCTGGCTAATTGTTGGTGTTTTATTCCAGACATAAAAACAAACGAAAACTGTCCCCTAATAGTATGTTCCACCTTACTTATTTAACCGTCTGTTTGTAAGTTTAAGGTTGTTACATGACAATTTATATCCCAAGAACCGTAAATGTCACTAACATTTTGTACACTTACTGTGGTTGTCACCACTAAATTTTACATATTTTTCTTTTCTTAATTTTTATCACACCGTTGAAATAGCTAACTTTAAGAAAATTAATCTCCAAACAGAAAAAACGCTAACTATCAAGCGAACAATTAACAATTGAAATATTTCACTGAAATTTCTTTTTAATTAATTATTTCCATGTGTATTTATGAGATCTACGATAAATAACCTATAGTAATAATTGATATAACTGTTCATAAAAATGTTTAAGCTAGCTTTTACATTATTTAACCATATGGGGAACGAATGACTATATTTCGTCAGTTATGTTTTCCCTTGAGGACCGAAATGACGAAATTAAATTTCACGTTGAGGATCGAATGACGATTTCCCGTCATTCGAAGTTGGTTACATATAAAATCCAATTTACCGCTTACGATTACTTGTACGTATTTGGGATGATACGCTGACGTTCGAGAATGCTTTTTTAACGTCTGGATCCAGCTGTTAGAATATAACGTCATTGAAAAGAACTGACAATAAAAGACAGACAGTTAATTTTAACAGACGAATCTGACAGTATTAACAAAATATTTCATGTTATAATTTTTTTTATTTTAATCCGATTGTAATAATTTGTTCTGAGTTTGTAGGTGATTAAGGTTAGACTTCAATAACACGGTTTCCTATGATAAAATATTGTTTGTTTACGAGCTGTAAGCGAACAAAAAAATAAATTTTTTAAACAAAATACACTTTTTTGACAAAATATAAATATTTAAAATTATGATATGACTCTTTGGACATTTATTCTGAAAAAAATATTCAATGACAAACATTCTGGTCGAATAAGTACCCTTGTATCTTTATTAGAACAGATTTTATAAATATATGTATAAAGACTTGCGTATCTCAACATTTTCAGCTTAAATATTTTGCATGTCGCACTTGAAAAGTGAGGAGGAAAAGGTTAGCACTTTTTTTGTCAATCCTTAAAGGATTAATTACAGTTCTGTAAGCGTTTGTTAACTCTTGAAGCATTCATAAATATAATTAGAGAGTGATTTTAATTAATAAATCTAAACATTAAAAATCAAGTAGTTCAGAATAATATTAAGATTTCTATAGTTCATTCAAGCAAGAAACAATTATACATTCTCATTTACAGAATCAAAGTCATTACTAAAAAATGTCAAGAATAGCTTTATTTTGGTTACAATCATTAAACAGACATTAAATATTACACAAAAACTGCAGAGTGAAACGCTTAATTTACGGTGGTATTGACCCACCCGCCCATCCATACACGTACGGTGGTATTAACCCACTCGCTCACCCATACATGTACAGTGGTATTGATCCACCCGCCCATCCATACACGTACGGTGGTATTGACCAACCCGCCCATCCATACACATACGGTGGTATTAACCAACCCGCCCATCCATACACATACGGTGGTATTAACCAACCCGCCCATCCATACACGTACGGTGGTATTAACCAACCCGCCCATCCATACACATACGGTGGTATTAACCAACCCGCCCATCCATACACATACGGTGGTATTGACCCACCCGCCCATCCATACACGTACGGTGGTATTGACCAACCCGCCCATCCATACACGTACGGTGGTATTAACCAACCCGCCCATCCATACACGTACGGTGGTATTGACCCACCCGCCCATCCATACACGTACGGTGGTATTAACCAACCCGCCCATCCATACACGTACGGTGGTATTGACCCACCCACCCATCCATACACGTACGGTGGTATTGACCAACCCGCCCATCCATACACATACGCTGGTATTGACCCACCCGCCCATTACTGTTTAATGTTATTACTGTTTTTTACTTGTGTTTCTTTAAATATGAATTCACTAAAGTGTTAAAACAGAAACATAGTTATGTTTAATGAATGCTTTAAAACTGAATTAGCTTAATTTGTATGATTGGCCTACCATGTTATTGATATTTCTAATCTCATCATCAGATATCTATTTAATACAGAAATTAAAATGTACGATAAAGTAGTGAGTAACACCTGAGGACGACAGGAGTTTTATACTGTCAAAACTTTTGTTTGTCCTTTTTAATCCAGTTTTAAAGCGTTAAAATCTCCGACAACTTTACCAATTATATGTGCTATTCTGTTTTATCTCCTTAAAAATAGTTAAACGTTGTAAGCACAAATAAAAACGCCAAATAATTATCAATAAAATACATACCGTTCATAGAGAGGAAATGTTATCACAGGACCTAGCATACTTTACACTTATTCGAATTCGATAAAAACGAATTGAGAGAACAAATTGGGTTTTCACATAAACAACCCAGTTGCAGCTGAGGTTCGTAGTGGTACAACACGGCCTGGATGACGGATGTGTAAGCATGATTTCCGTCCTACGAGATGAGTAATTTGTTATGTGCAGCAATGAGTTTAAGGGTAAACTTTTAGAATAATACAAATGGCCGTTTCAAAATAAATTAGTATTTTGTCTCGATGATTGCTGTTCACATCAATTGTAGTAAGTTGTGAGAGTACAATTTTATATGCATGTACCGGGTCCATGCAAGTGTTGAAATAATATATATATGAACTATGAATGAGCTATCGGTTAAAATGTGTTGAGTTTTTCTTTGTTTCAGTGGAGTCAACAAATAAACGCTATCTACGAGACGGGATATTTGATATCTCTGGTCGCTCTCCTTCTTTCTCTCGCCATCCTCTCGTACTTCAAGTAAGTCACAACTTGTTCAGATGACAATCGTTCAGTAAAACAGTTTTTTTTTTCAGTTCTATAATAATCTTATAACAAAGATTTATAAATTGTTGTGTTGTTATGCTTTAAAACTTGAAATAATACAGAAATTTAAGATATATAATGGGACTTAAATCTGTATTTTATGTAAGTACTGATAGTTTCATAAATTCTGCTAATATTCCACTGATTTATCATTACTTTTTTTAATTAATCAATCATTCGAGTTGGTAAAAAGATTGTCAAAGATGTAGACCTGCGTATTGTGGAAGGGATCAAATAAAACAGTATTCGTTGCGGTAAAATGTTAATTCCATTGTTATCATTACAAGGGACTGGATAATTTTAAGGGACAGAATTGTGGAGCCCAAAATCAAAATTCAAAGATGCTGAAACAATGTGGCCGACCAATGTAATCACAGCTAAGGTCCCATAATTTAAGTTTTAATTCTTTCACTACTACGTACATTAATTTAAATCTAATTCCTTTTTTATTGCAACAAATCTGGCTCATGTATAAACCATCATGCTGTAACCAGGGCATGTGAAACGATAGCTCCATTTCACGATCGAATTGCTTTTTAGCAATGAATAATGCAATCAAAATGTATTCCGAATTTCACCAAATACAAAGTCATAAGATATACAGTTACGTACATGGAGAGCATTGTCGAGTCATGGAACATATATTGGTGTACATGGAGATGACTGACGTAGCAATCATTACAAGATTGTCGTAAGATCTCATCGCTAAAAACTATAAGAAACAAGAATAATATCACATCAAAATAGGTAATTTTGGATATATTTCTCATATAATAAGAAAAAAAAGACAAAAAAGAGAGTCTAAAAACAAAATAAACGAGCATAAATACCAATGGATAAGTGAGCATCTTGTGATGAAGAAAAGGGAATTTTATCAGAATGCATTGTACCCAAGCCACAAAAACGCATGTTTTTTACATGGAAGTTCTTTATATATTTTAACAATAATCTAATTTTCGTTAGTTACTCTCAAAGGCTCCTCAATTATTTTTGTAATCTTCAGGAAAGTCCAGGAAGACTGTACCTACCTTGTTCAACTTCCTAGATATCCAATCTAGTTTCATCATTATACTGGATAGTAACAAGGGTTTTACAATCACATGTTGATGAATCCATGTTTCTGTGTGCACTAGATCACTAAGGTGTCCAAGGATCACTCTCCACATGAATCTGTTCACCTCATTCGCCGCCAACAACGCCCTGTGGCTCGTGTGGTACCGTCTAGTTGTTCCTTACCCTGAGGTTATCAGCCACAACGGGGTGAGTTTATTTATCTCAAATAATTGTCGAGTAAGTAACCTATATGTATAAGTGGACAGTAGTTTTTTCCTTTGAAGAGTACACTCCGGAGATGATTTCATGTCAAGAAACGGTGGATATTTTTTAAGCTTGATTGCAAAGCAGGAAAGAGCCAATTTAACACATTTTAAGATAAAATTAACTTTTTCTGCGCAATATTACACTAAAATTAATGTCAGTATGGCCAAAAAACTTTCCCTAATAAAATACTTTGAGCAGTAGATTTCCCACGATAGCTGTAACAAATCTCCAGGAAAAAAATCTGCAGGATTGTATAATTAATATTCACTTTTTATCATTTGAGTAATGAGTATTAATATTCTACGTTTTGTTTTCAGTTGTAAATCCCCACTTGCTTATGAACTTGTATATACCATTTAGGATATATAGGATAAAATTACTCATTTAAGTGAGTTGTAATAATACATAACAGAAAATAAACATTGAAAACGTAATAACCAAAGTTACCAGTCTTACTTATTAACATTTAATGTCAGTTAATGAGTAAGTAATTTATCTAGATACATCGTACAAAAGGAGTGCATCTGTTATAGAAACGGAAAATATTACATTAAATAATAAAAACTCAATCAGCTAAGAACAACAAGTTCAGTTTTCTTTTAATTTTCATGAAATGGATCTACCCTCCTTGTAAACATTGTGGCAGATACGTTCATATTTTATTAATGAACCCCCTAAGAGATATGAGTAGTAGAACATGTGGATGTAGGTAAAGCCACAAACACTTAGTTTCAACTTGTTTGTAATGAGTATTCTTGACAACATTTCACTGCATTTACAGAAGTATAATTTCATAAGTACAAACAGGTTACATGAAAATTCTCTGTTTCTCTTGTGTATTATTCTATTATGTATGTATACAGTCTGGAATAATATTACAGTTCATATATTCCGAGAACATTAATGAAAAATAATAATATAAACAAAACAATAAATAAAAATGTCTTTAAGCATGGTGAATTGATGCAAAATAAAATAATTAAATTCATGATGGCCTCCACTCACAATGGCCCACACAAAAACATTTTCTGTGTTTAGATATTCTTCCTCTGCCATCAGCTTTTTTATTCCTTTGCTTTTTTGTCAAATCATTAAGGTATGAGAGATTTTCTACCATGAATTACACATCAGTGAGCAAGCTACTCTGTTGAAACTCAGCCGTTTCTGTGTGCAACATTGACATGAATTTTTGCTGTAGTAGGTGATTTGTGTTAATGTATAAAATTGCCTACATGCAATGTTTTATTTAGTACCACTTTGAAATGGTGGTTCTATTAAAAGTTGGAAGCTGTTCTAGGCTCATGTTTTTAGTTTTGCTGGTAACAGAAAAAAGTCTAGAAAGTCTTGGAAAATTTAATTCCTGACTTTCATAAAATTTAAAATTTGTCAAAATTTTTTTACGTTTCAGCCCAAAAAAAACCTGTGATGATTCTAGTTGACATTTTTTTTTTTTAAGCAGGCCTGTTTACTAAGACAGCAGTTTAAGATACTGAAATTATCTGGAGATTAATTTTACAGTTTAAAATTTGATCAACGTTTTTATGCTATGGACCGAACAAGTGACCAATTTGCGGAGAAGCTTTTTTTACAAAAGAAAATACACTTTAAGAGCAAATGGTAAATTTTACTGCAGATTTGTTATTTAGTTCTCCCAATAATAATGTCTATAAGTATTACCATGATTAAATAATGTAGTAATTTGATCATTACAACTATTGTAATGTTTTTGTTTATTAGATCCTTATTACATCTAGAGTTGATTCCAGATTAACATTTAGTCTACTTTGATCAACGAATGAAGATTATTCTGAGTCAAGTGTAAGATTTGCTTTTTGTTCTCCCCTTTTATTTAATTCCAGAAATTTTAATACACAGTTATGAACATATATTCAGAGTTAACAGCTGTGATTCCACTAACTTAATTTACCATCTCCAACGCCAACACTGGCCTGCTTAGTGTAGTGGTCTCCTCAATGAAACCCTCCATAAACACATTAATGGCTACAGACATGATTGCAAACTTCAAAATCCTTAAAAAAACCTATTATCTGCTTATACTATTGTCTAAAAAGAAACATGTTTACCAATGTCACTCTACAAAAGTAGCATATCCCTTTCATAAGATGTCAGTACTTCCCAACTAGAAGAGTGGTATTAGAATACTAATGGATATAAAAAAGTCTCATTTCCCTCCCAAACTCAACATCAGATAGACTATTAACCCTCAACCGTCAGAAAACAATCTGTTTAAAACATGCTGAATTGAACATAAATACCAGTGTACATGTATGTTTGTGAGTGTCACATGACTGTGCGTGTATGGGTAGGAAGGTGAGGCACACCCTTGTACATGTACAGACGGAAGTACTACAAATATTTTTATACACTGCCACTGTCAGTCTGTCTTCCAATACTTGGGGAAGTTACTAGTGGCACCGTCAATTTCTGTGCTATGTTTTGGCTTGTACAAAATGTTCCTTGTGACCTTGTGATTGTGTTTGTGAACTATTCTTCTTCAGTAAGTTTGCTAATGCCCTATCTTTCTTACTACAATAATGCAGATCACAGTCAAACTTCTTTTTTTGATTAATTCAGAGGAAAGGTTTGATTTTATATTGACATTTATTTTGATATTCCAGCCACCAGATGATAGAGTATACATTTTAATTCTACTAGGGGTTTCTTTAATATTTTCTATTATTATTCAGTAGAAAGCAACAAGTGAATTTTTGGTATAAACTAGCAAAGTGTATGCTATAGCATCGGCGTTCTATGAGACTTTTCATGCCGAAAACTCCAGTTTATTACCGTACCCTTTAGTGGTTTTGTAATGTGAACCCCTCCTGATAGATTTTTATTTAAAACATGATTTTCTTTGCACTAGTGTCAGATTATCAAACTGATTCTGGAAATATGAAGCACATATTTTATACAAGGATCATCTTACATCTTATTCAAAATTGTTTGATTAGGTACAATAAAAAACTGGTACCACCTATTAATATGAAATGAAGGCTGAACCAACAAAATGAAGTTTAGGAAAACTATAAATCTTAAAATTAAATATCTTGTAACTTTACAGTAAATCGAAGAAAACTTTTATTATTTCTTGTTGGTTTTAACACAATTACATGATTTACTAACTCTTATTTCAAATGGTGTGTAACAAAAATATAAAATATTTTACCAAATATAGTAAATAACCCTATTTGGTTAGCGTAATGAGCCCCTACATATAGACTTATACATACACAGAGACATTTATGATCACATATACAAAGAGTTATGATACAATAAATGGAGTCACATCAAGAAGTCATGTGACCTCCCTTATGTAACAAAGTGTACTGCCTTCATAAGATCACAATGAATTAGAGTAAAACCCACTATTCAAATAAACTAGATATATAGATGTTTGTTTAGGTTGATTGCACATTCAAGGAGAGACGTTAATAATAGATAATTCATGGCATAGTAAGAGAGAAAGCCATAAAATAATACAGTATAGTGAGGATGGGTTTGTGATGTTTTTGGTGGAATATATGATGTATCCAGAAGACCTAAAGAAGTCCATCAGGGATGTAAAGGTGATACCCTCCGAAGTACTGAATAGCTACCACAGACCATTAGTGATGGTGATAATAAGTATGAAAACAAAGTTGGAGTGGAGTTAAACAGAAAATAATCATAATAAATTAGAGACTAATGGAGAAAAAGATTGCAGAGAAGTTCACAAAAATCCTGAGAAAGTTAGCTAGAACAAGACAGGTACAGAAGATGAAAAATGCACAAGATTTAGAGATGTGGAAATGACTGTAGATGAAGCATCGTGTGGGAGAAATAGTGGCAAAATAACAAGGATGGAAACACAGTGGTGAACAGAAAGAGTGAAGAAGGCAGTTTGAAGAAAAAAACAAGAATATAGAAGGAAGTTCCAGGTCAGAACAGAAGAGGCAAGGGAAAATGGTAGATAGTGGTGTAAAAGAAATTGAGAGAGAAGAAAATTTGTTTTGGATAGGACATTTTTAGAGGCTATTTAACACAGTAGAAGAGGTAGATGAATATGTGTGAGAGGAAGAGGAGGAAAGTAAGAGTAAAACAGGAGAGTGACTTTATACAGAGGGTGTTAGAAGAGGCCTTGAAGAGACTAAAGAGGGATAATCTGCAGGGATTGATTAACTGACTATAGAGATGATTGGGTTAGTGGAAGAAGTTGGAATGCATTGGCTGTTTAGGGTCTTGCAAGTGGTATGGAGAGAATGTGTAAGGCCGATTGAAAAATGATGATTACTGTGCTAATTTATGAAGGAAAACAAACATTAAAACAAAAAATACAGAGATATATTTTTAATTTAATGATATAGAAAATTTTATGGGAGGATTCTGGAAAGAGAGATTTGATAAAGACAAGAAGAATCAAGAGAAGAACATTGTGGATTTAGGGCTGGCAGGTTGAGCTTGGATCTGATATTTAGGGCTGGCAGGTTGAGCTTGGATCTGATATTTGCAGTTACAACAGAAGTATTGACAGACTGTTAAGAACTTGGTAATTGTTTCCCTAGGTATGAAAAAACTTGTGATTGTGTGAACAGGAAAGAAGTGTTAGAAGATCTGGAGAAGTAAGGAGTTTAGCTGGTCGTGATAGTCAAAGTCAACTAAATTTGTGAGAACAGTGAGAGCTGTAAGAGTGGGAGAAAAATTATATGATGGCTGAAACATAGGAATAGAATGAGGCAGTGAACTGTCACTGCTAATAACAGGGATGAAGAAGGTAGAGCTATGCGCTGCAGCCCACACTCATAAAATTATTAATGGGCCCATCAAGGGTGGCTGCGAAGGCACCGGACTCAGGAGGACACAAAACACAAGTTACGGTCAAAATATAGTTTTATTGAAAGAAAGAATTAAATTTTGAAGCAAAGAACATAAAACAATGATATTGAAAAAATTAGGCAGTTGCCCGTTTTAGGGTTCAGAGAAAATTTAGGCCTAACAAGAGATTAAATATAAAATGTTCAAACAAAATATAAACTTAAAAAACAAAATATAAACAACAATATACATAATTGATTAACAATAAACCCAGCAACAAGAAAACAATACTTAACAATAACTGCAAATAATAAAAGATAACAAATTAATTAATGAAAACAACAGAACAATATGAAAATTCATTTTAGCCAGGGCCTCGGGAAAGTAAAAAATAATACCAGGTTAGCCAATTTTGAAAACTACAAAAAAATATATTTAATTTAATAATTCCTCCGAATCCTGCAGACTAGTGGAAAGGGAAACTAAACAAGCCTCTGAGAACCCCTTAAACAAGAAAAATACCCTATCTCAGCCAACAAAAATTTAATTAAAAAATATAAAATAAAATCTAACTCTTCTCTCCTATAGTTCCCAGAAAACCCACCCTTATACAAGAAATCCATACTGTACAAAAGTCACACCTTAAAAGAAAACAACACTCCACCGCATAGCACTTCATATATTGAACATAAAATGCAGATGGTGCCAAAAGGGGCAGAATAGAAAGAAAAAGAGTGGATTTTACTTGTCTGCGAAGACTTCTGCTTGGATAAACAGTAAATTGCACAGCAAGGAAGGGGGTTATAGGTGGCTGCTCCCTCTGGGCAGCAAAGAAGGCCTAGTGGTCAGCTCAGCCCGTATGTCCTCCACTGCATCCCCAGGAGACATCAAGGTGGAAGACAAGACAGGTGACGATCCATTTCCCCTCCTAAACCATGGAGCCGACAAACTTTATACACTAGTGGTTCTTTTAGCACTGGTATACTAATTCAAGTCTATATTTTAATAATTTTGAATGACAGCTAAGGAAATGTTTTTAGATAACTACAATTTTATAATAAAGAATTTAATTAATATTTTCTTCATTATTTTTCCTCATTATATATTTTCTTCATTATTTAGATTATTTCTAAGATTGAGTACCCGTTGGTTCTCTAAGCAATATGATCAAGTACACATGTATTTGACTGAACCACACTTTTGAGGTTAATTGAACATGCTTTAAAGCCATTGTTAAACATGATTGTTAGTTAAAGTAATATAATTGTTACTACATACACCGTCATCAGGGGTAAAGATGAACAAAATTTTCTCATATTTTTAAATAATCTTTTTAATTATTAATGTATTGGGGTGATTATTTTATTTTAAATGTGTTATAGGTTTATGATTAAATTCGTATTTGTTATATCTATATTTTATAATAAACAAACGAGAACAAAAAATAAATCTGTGTGTTCATCTTGACTCACCACTTGGGGTGAAAATTAACACGATAACATTTGGATTGTACACCATGCTCAATTGGTGTGGTGTTTAGTTTGACCTCATATAATAAAACTACACTAAAAAATGAGTCTGTGCAAACTTGCCAAAGTTGAAGAAAATGTTTTTTAGTTTTGAAAATTCAAAAATTAAATTTTTGAAAATGGGAATTAAAAGTTTGTGCACTTTTTTCTTTATTTAGTTTGTTACTGTTGCACATTTAAAGGTGTACAAAAATTTTTCATTTCAGCAGGTATTTTTAATGTTTTTTTATCTTGACCACAATAAGAGTTACAGCACAAAATGTGATCAAATGTCAGCGCAAATTCAGGAGTAAATGCAATGATTTAAACTGATAATGAAGCTTTTATTAATCTAAAAAATTGTTATAAAACTTGTAAAATATCCTTTTTAAAGTCACTAGATAGTAATCTTATTATTTACACTAATTTTATACTTTTTGTGTATACCGTTTAAAGTTAATGTTTGGTACAATTTTATTTCATTTAGTGCCTTGTTAAGTGTTGCTGGCGTATAGTTTTTTATAATTTTAGATCCTATCCTTCTTTTGTATTTCCTAGTCATTTTGTTTTGAAATGTTTAACTCTAAAGCATCACATTAAAACAACCTGAAACAAAATAGAGAGGTTTTAAAAATTATTAATCAATGGTGCATTTTTTAAATAAAATGTTTAACCTGGAATTCTGTGTTCACCTTCACCCCCAACAGTTTTTCTGGATCATGTTTTCAAAATAAATTAATATGATATATATGTTAATTAAAATTAGCTACAAAAATGTTATTTCTAGTTTCACAGGTTATGTAACCATAACATAAAAAATCTTCAGCTCAAAAAGTACAAAGATATGTGACATACAAGTAGAAGTTAGATTTAAATTTTTTTTTTTAAATTGTTATGTCACATTTCATTTTTTTCGTAGTAAAAATTACATTATATATTATAATTTCCATTGGTATATCTAACTGATAGACCAGGAAAGATAAATAAATTTTATTAATTATGATACAAAATGTCAATTTTCTACTATTTTGAACATTTCGGAATGTTGTTCGACTTCACCCCAACAGATTATCTTCACCCCTGATGATTTTTGTATAAAATTTTATATTTTAAGATTTGTTACGAGATAAACTGTTTAAGACAATAGAACAGTTATAAGTTCTACAACGTCCATTTGAATACGTAATGTTTCAGTTGGCATGCAATGAGCAGTGAGACAGGCATGATCGATCATGATTACTCTGTGCAGATAAGTGAGTCCACTCACAGTGTATGCTCTGTGGCATGTCAATATCCTACCTAGCTCTAGTATATCATGCTGTCAAGACTAGTTCATGTAACTTATATTTGTACATCAGGCCAGTTCAACTTATTATAATTAATTGTTATGTTAAACGGTAGTCACAGAGAGAGTGGAGTAGATGTATGTTTTAGTGAGTGTATTTATATAGTCGAAAATGTGACCCATTCAATTTTTTACAATAATTTTTTGTACTATCATATATTGTAAAATATATATAAAGAACACAATAAGAAATCCAAAATCCAGCTTGTAATTTACTTGCACCATGGAAACTAAAATGATTACTAAGTTTGAACTTTGAGTTGTTTGTGATTTTAATTACACAGAGAAGAGTCCCGTCAGCTTCACTCTTAACTATTGTTTTTTAATGGACAGGAATTCCTTTTTCTTATTTACAGTCCTAGTCTTTCAATTTTTTAATACACAATTTATAGTGCTTTACTTATTTATTCATTAACCTAGATTGTATTTTTAAATTAATCTTGAATATTTTATTCTTAAATTTCTAGGGTTTTATAGTCATATTGAAAATAGAGTTTGGATAGTTTCTAAAAGAGCACCCACCAATGATCTCATAAACACTATTACACATCATTTTTTGTGTTACACAAAACAATTTATAGGTTAACCCTCCGGTACACGCAAGGAAAACTGTAACACCAGTTCACACATGCGGACTGTGAGTCTGCTTCTAAAAACGATTGACTTGGCCTCGTAATTTCAGAGCACGGAGTATCGCTGCAGTCTGCCAGTCAGCTAATACATTGACTAGCTGCGCTATTCGCAGTGTGAGACCATGTTTATGCTCTCATTTTTATTCTTAACTAGGTTATGTATTTATTATGGATATGGAACAAGCTTCTAGAAATCACAACCATTACATATAATTAGTTTTTATATAATATTGATTATCCAGAAGTGCAGACTCTCAATATGCAGGGTTAAATTAAGTTATTTGAAGTAACATAGGTTAAATAACATCGTTTTATCAGTTAGTTTGAATATATAACACTAGAGTATAGAACATGCATTTAATAGACTCTCTAATAACTTTTCCACATTTAAATTCTAGAATCAATTTTAAAAGTTTAGGGGTTTCTTACGTGTCTTATATGGAGGGAGACTATAATTTATTTAGCCCATTAAACCTAAGAGGAATTGTCCAGACAACAAAATTCTAAATAGAATTACATGCACATATATGTTTTCAGTTAGTCAGGGAATAGGAGCCATTAGTCTCCAATCACTCAGGTTAAACTTGTGAAGGTGTACTGCTTAAATAGAATTACATGCACATATATGTTTTCATTTAGTCAAGGAATAGAAACCCACCCACCCATACACGTACGGTGGTATTGACCTACCCACCCACCCATACACATACAGTAGTATTGACCCACCCGCCCGCACATATACGTACACTGGTATTGACTCACCCACCCACACATACACGTACAGTGGTATTGAGATTATTGTTATTATTATTGTTATTATTATTATTATTATAGATTATACATAAATTTTACGTATTTAAGTGTAAAATAATTATGAAACCAGAAGACTCACCACAAAACTCATACATAAAGAATATAACTAAATAATCACTTATTCCCTTGGTTACACAAGGAGTTAAGTTAATATACTAACAACCTTCCAAAGGCATACTTCCATTTTTTTGCATTATAATCAGAATAAAGAAACTAATTTATTAGGTATCGAAAATAACTGTCTAATGAATTAATACAACCTTCTCATAGGTAATTAAATGCACAGTGATATTGAATCACCCACCCACCCATAAACGCACAAGGGTAGATTTATGAAAGTTACTTGATTAGAATATTATGTGTTAGTAGAAAAACAATACAAATACAATCTTTTTTACAATTACAGTACACTGTAAAAGTACAATACACTGTACAATCTTTTACAATATGAGATATTATAGTGATTAATTTCGGTAAACCAAGGTGGACACATAATTACAAATACATTACGCACAGTGGTATTGACCAACCGCCCACATATACAATGTACAGTGGTATTGACCCACCCGCCCACATGTACATGTACAGTGGTATTGACCCACCCGTCCACTCATACACGTACAGTGGTATTCTGAGGGTCTCCAATCACTCAGGTTACACTTGTGAAGGTTTATTGCTTAAATAGAATTACATGCACATATATGTTTTCAGTTAGTCAGGGAATACATGTTTCATTGTCTGATATATTATATACACATTTATGAGTACAGTAGAGTAATTTGCAAATTTCAATAGTAAACTATTTCTACAGAAATGTCTGATGTTATGTGTAAGAGAGATAATGTTTTATCACTTTATTATTTTTGTATACTAAATTTATCATGTCATTGTTATTACATTTTGAAACACTGAATTATAAATTATGTATATTTAGGTAATTTACTTCAATTACATATTTATTTCAAAACCGTTTATTTTAAAATTGAAAACGAAATATTACCAAAGAATAAATAAGGTAACTGCAAGAACACAATTAGTCAATTGCAGGTTAGTTAACAATAGTTTTTAGGTTAAAAAATAATTGTAGCTCAAAACAAATAACAATTCAGTATAAATACGTTATAAGTTATGAATATACAATTTTGACTGATATTAATAATTTTTTTCACCCAAGAGATCAATAATATGCATATTTATTGTTATTAATTTATTACTAACTGTGGACCCTTAAATATATATAATAATTAAAAAATTCTATGCCACTTTTAGTGCAACTCAAGTACGATAGCGCTTGTGCCAAAAGGGAATAAGAGTTTTGATTGCATCACTCATTCAAGTTCAAATTTGAAGCATATTTAACATTTTGAGATTTTGTTTGATATTTAACCATTGATAAGATTAGCTAGAAACTTAATGATTGACACCCTTGCCTTTTTTACTATTATCATCCAAAAATAATAATAAATATGCAGTTTTTATCAATAATACTTGAAAATCAAAATGGTGAACTTGAACACATTGAACTGCTGGACCTTTTTGTTTAAACTGTGGTTGTTTAAACTGAATAGGAAGGTTAATTTTATATCTGTACACAAATTTTGTTCAGGTATTCTACATTTTTTTATACTTTGCAATTTTTGTACAAGAATACAGTACAATTTATAGTTAATTAATTGTTTTTATACAATTAATGTTTCTTTATTCGGTCCTCTGTGCATTCATTTTTAAAAAATGCATTCACTAAAAAATTTAAAAATTGTGGAATTACTAAATATGTTTCATTTAAATACAATTACTGTTTTCAAACAAGCCATACAAAAACACAATCAATTTCACATAATGGGTGCTTCTGCAACATTTTTAAGTGAACAGGTTTTAAAATTGAAAATATAAATTTACATCCTTTGAATATTGTCTTCTGAAGAATTCATTAAACTGTATACAATGTTGTAAACTAATTATTCGAATTTGGTTGAAATGTTTAATTTACAAGAAACTTAATTATTTTATGATTAACTCGTTTTTATACAAATAACATGCTAATTGACTTTTTTAGTATATTATACACAGTTTTTTAATTAGCATAATATGTGTTGGTACATATACAGTACAAGTAAACGTCACACAACACAAATTTATTAAAATGCAAGTAGAAATTGCACAAATATTACGGTGAACTATGTTCACCTTCCGCAGACCAGAGGAATTCACAAAAAAATGGAAAATGGTGTTCAACAACTCAATTTATAGGCCTAAGATCACGTGACCCCATTAGCTGGAATCGTCAAAATAGTGGCTGCTATGATATTATTCGCTAATTCCTATTGGCTGTTACTTCTGTTCATTTAATCGCTGAAAATACGTAATTAAAAACTATTTCAATAATCAATCCAATAATGTTTTCGTCCAAATCATTTCAAAATTATTTTTGCAATAATGTTCAATAGTTATTGCTACTCCATGAATAGCTTATATTTTTTAATTTAGCATATTTTTT
This sequence comes from Stictocephala bisonia, assembly GCA_035578905.1. NCBI lineage: Eukaryota > Metazoa > Arthropoda > Insecta > Hemiptera > Membracidae > Stictocephala > Stictocephala bisonia. The sequence continues at coordinate 66,020 of JAQJVL010001687.1, read as the reverse complement.
CAAATAATAAGATAAATAGTGGAAATCGGAACCATTTATATTTTATTTTTTGGTCAATTAAAAAAAAGTAAACATGTAATTTGTAAATTAATTGTTAATTGCATGTGGTGATTTGTGTTATATTCCTTTGATTTAGAACAATTTAAATGAGATACTTTTTATTTGATTTTTTTTAGAAAAGTAAAAAAACATTTTTACTTTTCTAAATCTAATTTTAGATCTGATTTAGATCTTTTTAATTCATCTAAATGTTTAATCTTTTATTAGTTAGTAGCTGGTCTATGAAAGCTAGGAAGTATATATTTTAACTTTTTATGTACAATTCGATATCTTTTCCATTCTTTTAGAAGAAGGCCAAAACAACAAAATATGCATCTAAATGTGAGTTTAGTGACTTATTCCTACCAGTTTAGTTAACTAACTCCTAGGGAAATGAGAGGATTGCAGTCTAACAAGGATAATTGAAAAAGCTGAGAGAATAGAGAGTGGCTTGGTGGTAAGCTTCCTACAAATGAAGAGAATACAGTAGGCAAATACTTACTCTTACTTACTCTTACTCCCATGGCCATCGATGCCCAAGAAGGGATTTGGCCTCACCAACAAGCTCTCTCCATCTTTCTCTGTTTTCTGCCTCCTCCATTGTGGTTCCAAGAACTGCAGTGTCTGTCTTAACCCCATCCCACCATCTTCTTTTTGGTCTACCTAGAGGTCTTCTTCCCACTGGTCTTCCCAATCCAGCTTCCTTCAGTAGCGTCCCTTGTTCTCTACGCCATACATGGCCTGCCCATCTCAATCTTCTTGATCTTGCGGTTGCTATTATGTCACAGTCATTGTACTGCTGTCTTATCTCTTGGTTATGCTTGCGCCTCCATTCTCCATTTTCCAATGTTGGACCAAATATTTTCCTTAGTACGCGATTTTCAAACACGATGAGTTTGTTCTCTTCTTTTTTATTTAATATCCAGGTTTCTGCACCATATAAAAGTACTGGCCTTATTATAGTTTGATATATTCGTATTTTTGTTTGGTATGACAGTAACTTTGACGACAAGATCTTATTGCAAGCATACATGCATCTGTTGGCTAGGTTTATTCTGTTTACAATTTCTAATTCCTCACTATTCTTATTGGATATTAGTACTCCCAGATATTTAAACTGCTCTACCTCTTCAAAGCTATGTCCTTCTATATTTATTTCTGTAAGTGGGTGGCCACCTCTTTCAAAGTGCATGTACTTTGTTTTTTTATCATTTATTCTTAGACCCATGCATCCTGTCTCTTGAATGAAAATTTTGGTTAGTTCTTCAAGGTCTTCTTTTGTTTCAGTTAAAATAGTTACATCGTCGGCAAATGCTAATATATTAATTTTACATCCTACTGTTACACCTAAGTTTTTTTTGAAGGGCATCTTCTAGAGCTATGTTAAACAGCAAAGGTGAAAGCCCGTCACCTTGTCGAACTCCTGTTATTACTTCAAAAGCATCAGACAATTCACCCTCAATTCTGACTTTACACTTAGACCCTTCGACTGTCATCTTAGCTAGATTAATAAGTTTTTTTGGTATACCAAACTTTTCCATCTTTTTCCATATTTTCTTCCTATTGAGGCTATCATATGCTTTCGAGAAATCGATAAACAGTCCATGGAATTCACGATCTAATTCCCAATACTTGCCAATGACAATGACTGATTTCAAGATGAAGATTTGATCCGAGGTTGAACGTCCCTTTATAAAGCCCGCTTGGTGGTCCCCTATTATTGTGTCGGTGAATTCTTCTAATCGGCGCTGAATTATTTTTGACAGAGCTTTATAAGCAGTACTTAGCAGTGATATGCCTCTGTAGTTTTCACACTGCTCTTTGTCGCCTTTCTTGTAAATGGGTAGTATTGTCGCTTCCTTCCAGTCGTTAGGTAGTCTTTCTTCCCTCCATATTTTTTTAATTAGTCCATGGAGCTTTTCACATATTACTTGTCCTCCCTTTTTCAGTAATTCAGATGGTAAACCATCGTCTCCTGGTGCTTTGTTGTTTTTTAGTTCTTTAATCACCTTTTCCACTTCTGCTATTGTGGGCTCTTCTACCCATGGTTCTACATTCTGGTAAGTTTCTTCTTCCTCCTCATTGAGAGTATCCTGTTCGCAGTTTAGAAGGTCTTGGAAGTACTCTTTCCACCTTTCAATTACTTTACTCTTCTGTGTTATTATCTGGTCCTCCTTATTCTTTATTCCAAAAGTGTTTGGGGTGTATCCTTTTCTAAAATGCTTTATTCCTTTATAAAATCCTTTTGAATTATTTGCTCTTTGGTCATTTTCGGCTTTCTCTAGTAGTGATTTTATATATTCTCTCTTCTTTCTTCTCAAACACCTTGTAGCTCTTTTATTTGCCTCATAATAATCGGCTCGGTTCGTTATAGAGTTGTTTCTTGTCCATTCCTTTTTCTTATTATTTCTGTCCTCGATCATTTGCTCACATTCTTTGTCAAACCATGGGTTCTTTTTTGGTTTCTTTCTTTTTCCACAAACTTCTGTTGCTGAGTCCATTGTAGATTTCTTAAAGTCTTCCCAATATTTGTCCAAGTCTTGTGTTTCTTCATTTCGGTCGTTCATATCATTTAGTGCTTGAAATCGATTTGTTAGAGATATTTGAAAGTTTTTGTTTACTTCTTTATCTCTAAGCTTTTCGACTGCTAGTACATCCATCTTAACGCTCTTTGTTTTCGCTTCTAACGATATTCTTTGCATTATTTTCACCAGCACAAGATGGTGATCAGACCCACAATCAGCTTCTCTGACACTTCTAATATTAGTGATACTGCTTTTATTTCGGTTGTCTACTAGGACATGATCGATTTGGTTTCTTGTCCTTCCGTCTGGGGATATCCATGTTTCCTTATGTATATTTTTTCTCTGTAAGAAGGTACTCATAATCCTGAGATTATTTGCTTCTGCAAAACTACAAAGTCTCTCTCCATTGTTGTTTGATGTTGTATGGAGGCTCTCTTTTCCTGCTACATCTTGCCACACAACCTCCTTACCTATCTTAGCATTCGCATCCTCCAGTGCCATCTTGAGATCATAGTTTGGTAACTTGTTCACCTCATTTTCCAGCATGTCATAGAAGTAGTTCTTTTCTTCTTCCTCTGCATCTTCAGTTGGGGCATAAAAAGTTATCACAGATAAGTTCTTAAATTTACCCTTGATTCTAATATTGCACATACGTTCGTTCACAGCCTGAAAGCATATCACAGAGCTTGCTATCTTTTTATTTACTGCGAAACCCACACCTCCGTAATATCGGGTTTCTTCACATCCACTGTAGTAGATCACATAATCTTTGGTGTTGATTTTCCCTGCTAGTGGCCATCTAGTTTCTTGTAGTGCTACTAGGTCCATTTTATACTTGTTTAACTCTTTAGAGAGAATTTCGCTTGCTCCAGGGACCGCCAGTGTTCTTACATTCCATGTTCCAATTCTCATTGTCCTTTGGGGAGTCCTTTTCGTATTCCGTAAATCCATTCTATCCGAGGCATATTGTTGGTGATACGTAACCTATTGTTTTTCCAGGGTGGGTTGTCAGCCCAACGCCCAACCCCCAACCTGGAGGGCCAGGGGTTTGTTTTCGGAGTCGCCTTCTCCTAGGTTAGCGGCTTCCACTATAGCTGTAAGATCCTAACCTGACCTCGGTGTTACATCAGAGTTACCTTCTCCTAGCCTTTAGGTATCCAAACCCTAACGTACAAGGCAGTACGGGCAGTGCTTATTTAATGGCGGCACTTACTCGCCATGACACAGCAACGTCATCAGGTTTGTGGGTTTTAATGAGTGTGGCCCTGCCAAAGGCCACCCCCGCCACACCCTCGTGATGCTGCCGCCTCGGTCCGGGACTGCTTATTCGGGTTACCTCTTATTCACAGCTGTCCACCATATCTGATGGAGCGTCCGCCATCCGCCACCTGCGACCCGTCCAATACCTGAGGCTCGGTTCCCGATGGGTGGATTAGGCAGTAGGCAAATAGATACATTAAAATATACCAACTAGACTATTATAAATTAAATTAAATCCCGGATTTATAATCTTTGTCCAAATGTGTATTAGTATTATTCTGTCCAAAATCAGATTTTGAATAGTGCTCCTATTCTCCTGGCGCTTGAAGGACACTCCTTCAACTGTTCCTCTGTAGATAGAGAATTTAGACAGGGGGTCATCAACTTCATAGGTGTATGAATTGGTGGGAGGGCCGTTAACATCCTTCATTTGTGGGTATATAGGGGACTACTAACAATTTGTTATTGTGTTTTTAATAATTACAATTAATGTACTCTGAGGATGACTGTTAAAGAGTATTGAATTAAGAGCTGAAGGCATATTTAATATGGCATTAATTGTAAATAAGCAGAAGTAGAACTGGGTGTTGTATGTCATGGCTCTGAGAACAAGAACACAGGACCACACAGCCACACAAGATGGCCGAGTTGTTTATTTGTGGCTTAGTCCAAGTTTGTTATTATTTTTTCTAGTAAAACTATTTTAATATCATCTTTTCATTATAACTAACAATTTAAATGAGTTAATAACTTAAGATATGATTTATATAAAAAATGTTGGGGCTGGCTATGCAGTTTCATATTCTATGTCTGATTCTAAACTAAAAATGAAGAATAATACTTTTTTCAGTTTCCGCTTTGTTCAGCAGCTAGAAGTGATTTGTTTTTTTTTTTTTTTTTTTTTTCATAAAACAATTTATATCTTTGTTGTTATCTGTACAATTATTACAAAACTCAGTAAAACGGTTTTATGTTAAAAGGTAGTATTTAATAAAAAATATTTTTAAACTATCTTAATTATTTTTAAAATGGCGGCCATTTCATTTTTATTTTAACAAATATCTAAAAAACCACTGGTTTTATAAAAATTGTGTTAGTTATAAAAAAGTTGTTACACAACATTTCCTTCCCAGTGATACCTCATTTGTAAAAATCGCTTAAGAACTAACTATTTTATGAAGTAAACTTAATTTATATACTGTTTAAATACTGTCAGATTAGTAGCCTTTTAGTTTGCATGTGAAATAAGGGTAATTTATAAAATAGTTATTTTAAGCGATTTTTACGAAAGAGGTATTGCTGGATAGGGAAAGTTGTTTAAAAACTTTGTTGTCTCTGACACTGTTTTTATAAAACCAATGGTTGTTTAGATATTTGTTAAAATAAAAATAAAATGGCCACCATTTGGAAAATAATAATGATAATTTCAAACAAAAACTGACATTAAATACTATCTTCTAACATGAACCCCTTTAACGAGTTTTGTTTATGAAAAAAAAAAATAAAATAGCATCTAGCTGCTAAAGAAAGCGGAAATTGAAAAAATATTACACATCATTTTAGCTTAGAATCACACATAGAATCTGAAAATCACAGCCAGCCCAACCTTTTTAGTAACACCCTGAATATAACAATGACATGACTTTATTCCATCAATATTGCTAATTTATCCATAAAGGGTGCACAAAGTTATTTATTTATTTTTTTAATATCACCTCTATGCATCATTAAATCAAAACACACATCTGTATGGTCATTAATGTTTGCTGCAACAGATACAGGATATCAATCATTCCATGACACTATTACGTATGATTGATTAATTCAAAACACATCAGCTTATTCAACAGGTCTCTTAATGCTGATAGTTTTTCTTTTTTGTGTAACTTGTTCTATGAATATTATAACAAACATATTTTCACTGATGCTCCTCTTTAAAAAGGTAGAAAGTAAAAAAAATAACGGCTGTTCAGATAATGAATAAGAAAATATTGTTGTTGAGACATCAGTTTTAATCAATATTTCATACTCAGCAACATCTAATTTTATTTTTTAGTTGTAGAATAATTTAGTTATTTAACATTGTTTATTGTAGCAGACACTAAAACTATGTCCGCTGCTCAAAGCTCCACCTGAATCATACTAATTCAAATACAAACATGGGGAAAAATTGTTCATTTTCTTTTGTGAATCCCTCTGGTCTGAGGAAGGTGAGCGTGGTTCACCGAAATCAATCACCATAATATTTTTGCATTTTGTACTTGTATTTTAATATATTTGTACATTTTGTGCTTATATTGTAATAAATTTTTATTATGTGACGTTTACTTGAACTGAATTTATATTACAAAACATGTTGCTTTAGGTTGCTTATTCATTTGCAAACAAAGAAATTGTAAACTAAGTTTCAAAATTGGACATGAATAAAATGCAAATCACTGCAAGTTACTAAGAACTAATTAATTTATTGTACTGTAAGAACATTACAACAAGAGAAATAAGTACTTTGACATGATAAATATCAAAGTTGTAATCTAAAATGGTAATTAGATACACATGTAGAAAAAGTAACAAACCGGACTATATGCCTCTCATCATTACATAATGAGTCTATGAGTGGTATTTTGCTGCTATCTATATATATATGTATCCTCTAGGGGATACCCCTGCATGCTTCACGAGCCATCCCCGTTACTCGCTACGCTTGTGAGCAAAGCTCGTCCTACAGCCTCACAAAATAACTCTGACCTCAAGGCTGTTTGGTCAAAAAATTTTTTTTTATTTTTTCGACTGCGATCTCTTTATATCAGCTATTAAACGCCTCCCTAGTAGTTCTTTCATTAAAATTATGTTTATAGTTATAAATCCATCACCTCAAATGCAAATTTGGGCTTTTTTCGTATATAAATAATTAAGAAACTATTTTTCCGATTATTCCCAAATTTTAAAAACAGACTCACAGGTCTGGCCTTGCTCATCAGTTATTTTAAATTACTTAATTTTACTGCAAATTAGCAAATTTTATTTTAAATAATTTATGTTATATGTTTGTTTTTATTTTATTACAACGAGAAATATTTGGCATTTTATGCTTTTTAATATCACACAATTCATAAAATCTATTAACTTTAGTTGTATACTTTTACCCGCATGTTATATTACAATACAATCGCACATCGAATTTTATAAAACAAGACACATCACCCGCACCTGCAGGATCGCACTTCAATGACTTCCTGCAATTATAGCCCACCCATCCCAGGGGACGGGTTGAGGTCGGTGTTTGTGTGTGAGTACCTCGTGGTCAGACGTACAGCAGTGCGTGTAGCAGATTTTATTTGTCCCTAATGCCAGCCGAACCTTTGTGGAACTCGGCCTGTGGCCTCATGGTGAATCTCGGCCTACGGTCTCGCAAAGGCACTTTGTTGCAACCCCATTTCCAGAACTCGGCCTACGGCCTTACCAAGGAACTTTACTACAGCCTCATTTAATAATCTCGGCCTTTGGCCTCATGGAGGAGCTCGGCATATGATCTCACCAGGGAACTATGCTAGAATCACATTTGTAATCATAGCCTTGGGCTCCTAAGAAAGCTCGGCTTACCAGGGACCTCTGGCCTTAACCCCTTTGTTGAACCGGTCTTTGACCTTGTGGTGAACCCCGGCCTACCTGCCTCGCTGAGGCATTTTGCTGAAGCCCCTTTTCCAGAACTCAGCCTGGGGCATCTTGGAGGTGTTTGGCTTATGGTTTCGCCAGGGAACTATGCTACAGCCACATTTGTTAATCTCTGCGGCCTCGCCGTGAAACTCCACTTGTATCACCATGATTTTCAGTTTTTGGGGCAGTGAAGCACAAAAATATTTTTTCTTTAAATCTGATGGTATAGTAGGAATCAAAAGTAGAATAGATTTAATTTGATAGCTCCTCTGGGTGTGTTGGTTTAATTTTACTCATTTTTGGGTTTTGAGTTATGTTTTTAAATTCTAGGGGGGGCAGACCTTTTAAACTTGTCTATTCTAAAGTAAAATGGTATATTAAGATTTAGGTGATAAATACCTGTAGTTTTTAGTATATTGAGAGATAGGATATCAGCAAACTTACCTTAGAAGACAAGTTCACTAACACCAGAGTAGTAGTAACATACATAAAAGAATCACATAATGACATGAATTTTCAGTACTACTGGCACTTTCTTCAGGTGAGTAGAGAGAGAGACTGACATGGCTTCCACCATTGCTGGGTAGGTGGCCTGTAGTAGTCCCACTACAGGTATACCTGTAGTTTGATGTCCCACTTGGCCGTGTTATTTTAGTACTACTCTATTTTTGTTTTTTAGAGATTTTTTCCAAATTGATGCTATATTTGGATTTAAGAGAAAAATACCTTTAATTTGGTACCCCCACATGAGTGGATAACCTCAATATTAAAAAATTTTATATTTTAAAAAATGGTAAATTCTAGGCCTTTGATACCTCAAATTGTTCAGTTTTTAAGCTGAAATTCCAAGATAAGGTGTGCATTTGTTACGCCTGCACAGCTGTCAAGTTTTGGATATTTTACCGAAGTACTTTTTGAGCTAGGTCAAAAAAAGAGTACTTTTTGCAATTTTCCCATTAGAAACACATTGAAATCATTTTGGAACCAAAAAGGCTGCCATCTGGTTTGTGTGTGAAAAAAGTCAAGTTTCCTAAATTTACCTGGAAGTTTCAGACCGAGAGCCTTAACTCAAATATACACAGGATAGGGGTAGGATGGCGGGGAGTGCCTCAATATTTAGTGTCAGTGAGTCACTACATTTAGCTTTATAGGATAAAAATGTCTTTATTGGGCAAACAACAATTACTTTTACAATTATATTTTATGTGTGAAATCAATTAATTGGGAAATTTGAACAAGTACCTGTTTTAATATAATACAACATAGTTTAGAGAAATATTTACTAATAAAATGTTTTATGTGTTTCATATAAACACCATTGTCTCATGTTATGTGATTAGATTAGCGTAAATGTATTTTTCCTTATGTATTAAATTTTCCTAATTTTCGTCAGATTTATAAATTTGTATTAAATACAATTTTATTTAAATGAAGTTTTAATGTTTTTTCAGCCCAACTGAATATGAATATGACAAAAAATATTAAAAAGGTTATAAAAAACTATGTTTGACTTTATTGAAACATTTAAAAGTGACTTTTGTGGATGTTCTTTTTAAGAGCTTAAAGAGTTGATCTTGCAAAATATTCTGTGAGCACAAAAGCAGTTACATAATTTTATTAAGCAAATATTAGTAAAACACAATAAGATTTTTTTTAAATAACAAATAATAGTTATTTTTGTTCCGTTTACCCTCATGAACATGCTCATTTGGTCTAAATGGCAATGATTAAGTGATTTGTTTAGCAGCCTGAAAACTTGATTGGGAAAAATTAAATTATCCAATGGTTTTATCCCATTACAAATAATGTCATTTACATGAATACACAGATTTTTTAATGTCAGCTATATCTAAATCCACTTATCTTATTACTTTTACTTCACACTGAATAGCAATACAATTCAAATGGGAAGAACTACTTTCTAAAGTTATATAAACTTGAAGGTTCAATGCTATTGATTTTAAAGTTCATAATTTTCCTGCAATTTAGCTTGTTAACCACAAATTTAAGCCATAACAATGAAGATAATTCTTAAAGTATATTCCATATGCTAGTACTACTGAAGGAATCTTTTGTCTAATGTTTTCTTCAAGATTTATTCTGTCTGGGTAATCTAATGAATTCTTTCTTCTCCATGTTTCAATTATGCCTTATGTATATAACTTAACTTGCAGATGTAGAAGTTTAACTGAGGGAAATTATAGTTGTTTAACAGGACAAGGGAATTTGTGTTTTGTTCAACTCAGTTTGCTCTTGAATTTATGTTGCGCCCTGCTACAGTGTTTTGCTCTTAGCTCTGATAAATTGCAAAGACATTAACAATGCAAAACTTACCCTCAACAGTTTGTAACAGATCTGCATACTAATGCTGTGTGGATTAACTATCAGATTTTAAATGCAACTAAAAATTTTTTAACTCTATTTTTCATTAACATTTCCTTATATTTTAAAAGTTAAATATTAAAAATCATTGCTTTTATGCCTTCTTAAAGTTCATATAATGCTCAAATCACTCTACTCTTAAACTAATTTCAGTTCATTTCATACATACAGTATTTATATTGAATAAAGGAATTACATATAAAACAAATATTCTTAAATTGGATTATAAGATAACTTAAATTAAATAACTAAAATTCTTATAAGATATGTATTGTTCAAAATATTGAACTTATTTATTACCACCTGCCAAATGGTAAAATATGTATGTTTAGATCATCATGTTCATAAAATTCAAAGCAATTTGTTTCAAAATTAATGACCCTCTCACCCATCCATACACGTACAGTGGTATCGACCCTCCCACCCTTCCATACATGTACAGTGGTATCGACCCTCCCACCCACACATACACATACAGTGGTATTGACCCTCCCACCCACACATACACGTTGGTATAAATACAATATCTTCCCAAAATTATCTTAATAGTCTTCTCCATTGAATATTTTTATCGCAGTCATAGTCTCTGACCCCTTCTACCTGGTGTTGATTTTTGGAACTGCAGGTAACTTCGTCACTATTAGTAGACAGGTTGCCGTTAACCTCCACAAAAGGCTTGCTTGGCCGTCAGTTAAACACCTCGCTTCCAAGTATCTGTGTGACAGCATCATATAGTAAAAAGTATAACATTTATTGTTTTTAGTTTAAGTCAACGTTCTTCGTGTACAAAATAGGCCTATGTGAATGTTAGCAACAGTCATTGATGGTAATATTTAATGATCCAATATGTTACTCCAGTTAGAACTCATAGTCAGACACTTTCCACCCACACATCTATTTCAAATTCACATCATTCTTAGTTTGTGTTTGCATCGTGTCTTTGTGCTATTAGTATTACTGTCAACAGATGGGCTGTCAAATTCTACATGTGGTACTACATTACTTCCTACTCACCAACTACTCATGGATGCTTGCGGAGGGTTTCTATCTCCACACACTGCTTGTGTCTGCTTTCATATCAGAGGAGCGACTTGTGAAATGGCTCACTGGACTTGGTTGGTCACTCCCTGCACTCTTCATCCTTGTCTACACTTCACTCAGAATAATATTTGGCCATACTGAGCAGTAAGTACCTGGTACCGTAGTTTATTAAAGCCCAATTCTGTGAACTAGCTTTGAATGAGTCCTCTTATTCCCATCTTAATTAGAATTTTGGCATGGTGAAAATATGGCTTCAGGGCTAAAGATATATTTGAAAAATAATAAATTTAAACACGTTCATTTACAATTTGGTTATTTATTATATTAATTAACTTACAAATCATAAGGAAACGTTTTTAGAAAGGAACATATTTCCTTACCAACATAAATGTGCGAGCTACCCTCATTCGTCAATATCTTGATGTTAAGTCTTAATAGTTTTTCTCTAATTACATTTGAATTTGCAATTTTTAAAACATTAGTGTGATACATTAACTTTTTTTATACTTATCAAAAGGATTATTAGAGTTATCTAAGATTCACGAAAATATAAGATGTTGAAATTTAATTACAATAAGTTAATTTATGTTATCATAATCAATCATGCTTTTAAATGTAGTATGTTTCTGTCACATGCTAAGCACTATTTTCTTAATGAAAACCAGCATTAATTGTGTTTACGATTTTAATCCTTAATTGCTATCATCGGTCCATTAGAAGGTCATAGAATTTCCACCTCCCAATTAGACACAAAGACTGTCGGTGGCCCACCCATTCTAACAAATGGACACAAAGACTGTCGGTGGCTCACCCAGTCACCCAAATGGATAGAAAGACTGTTGGTGGCTTCCCCATGCACTCAAATGGATACAAAGACTGTTGGTGGCCCACCCATTCATTCAAATGGACATGAAGACTGTGTCGGTGGCCCAAATGAACACAAAGATTGTCTGTCGGTGACCCACCCATTTTTCCACATAGACACAAAGACTGTTGGTGGCTCCCCCATTCATCCAAATGGACACAAAGACTGTGTGTCGGTGGCCCAACCTTTCACCCAAATGAACACAAAGATTGTCTTTCAGTGGCCACCCATTCACCCGAATGGACGCAAAGACTGTTGGTAGTCCATCCATTCATCCAAACAGACACAAACTACTTTTAAACAATCTCTTATGAGCACAACCTGGAAATACAAATTATTGCAGTATCCTAAATTATTGCACCATTCATAATAGGTACTTGAAACCAACCTAGAAGGGCCAACAAAACAATGAATTAGATAATGAAATATATTACAGTGACAAATGGCAATGAAACCAATTATGAAAAGGAAAGAGATTATTTAATGGGTACAATCGGAGTGATCAAAGAAGATGTGATTAATAAAAATTGTCAAAATATTGATTGTAAAAAATATTTCTTTGTCAACTATTACAAATGCTGATGAACAAGAGCAAGCCAACCCTCAGGTAAGCGTGCGGGGTACAGTTGCACCCCAGACAGTTTTGTTTTAGGTGTAACTTTTATTCCTGCCGCGAGGGAGGGATGTATGAGCGCTAGTGTTCCTTTAAACAGGTTCTCAAGCTACAAGATTAGTGCGATGCGAGACGTGACCAAGTGAAGATTATCGTGTCATTCTTGTCTGAAGTGCTCTGGAGTACAACTGTATCCCGCGCAACTATTTGTGTTCTGTTATGGCAAAACGCGTAAAATTGTGTGATCGTCAGATTATTCATGAACTCTTTCAAGAAGATTCTTCAGATGAGGATGATGTCGTACAAAATGATAGTGATGAGGATGAAGAAGATATATTGAAAGAAGAGAACCTTGAATCTGACACGGAAGAAGCGGTGCAGGAATGTAATGAGCCTAATGAAGAGATTTTGGACCTGGATGAAAACGATAATGATGATGTTCCTCTCACACATGTTTACTTGTTAAAAGACAACGATTAAAATGTAATGAAATGGAAGAAAAATCCCCCTTTACCAAAAAATGTCCACACTAGGGCTGAAAACATAGTTATAAGGCTTCCAGGACCTAAGGGAATAGCGATAGAAGGTTTCTGAGATTTAATGTTTTAACTTATTTATGGACAACACATTGATTAGATTGATTGTTACCTCAACTAATATTTATACCAACTTAGTTAAAGAAAGATTTGACAGGTAAATAGATGCAAGAAACACTGATGAGGTAGAAATCTGTGCCTTCCTTGGAATTCTGTTGCTTTCTGGCACATTAGGAAGTAACAGAAAGAAAACTAAGCACATTTGAGATAACAGCAAAGGGTCGAAAGTCGAATCTTGCTATGAGTGAGAAAAGGTTTCATTTTCTCATGCGCTGTCTTCGGTTTGATAAGAGATCACCAGCAAAGGAGGGAAATCTACAGATTAGCACCCATCAGAGAGTTTTTTAGCAAAGCGTACAAAATTATCAGACCCCTTTTTACTGTTGATGATCAGTTGATAGCTTTTAGAGGTAAGTGTATATTTTGTATGTACATGCCCAAAAAATCTGCGAGATATGGCATTAAGGTGTATGCCCTTGTGGGTGCCAGAACAATGTATACAGAACCTTTAAGTTTATGCTCGAACGCAGCCAAAGTCCATACAAGACATCAAATTCATCAGAAGACGTGACAGTTAGGATGATGGAACCAATCTCAAATACAAATCGGAATGTGACCATTGACAATTGGTTTACCTCTATATCCTCATCAGAAAAACTTTTACAAGAAAAGAAACTGACGGTTGTTGACACAATCAAATCTACACGTGTTGGAGTCCCTCATGAATTGAAACCTTGCAAAGAAAGATAACCTAGCTTATCTCTGTTTGCTTTCCATAAAAAGAAGACACTTTTCTCTTACTGCCAAAAGCCTATGAAGGCAGTGATTCTTTTGTCAACGATGCACGACGATGATAAAATAGATGAGACTGGACCAAGCCAAAAACCTGAAATTGTAATATTTTACAACAAAATCAAAATTGGTGCAGACGTTGTCGACCAAATGTGCGCAAAATACAACGTAGCAAGAAACACTAGACGATGGACTATGGTGATTTTTTTTTTACCTGCTAAATATTTCTAAAATCAATGTACTTTGTGTATTCAAGTTCAACAACCCTGCAGCAAAACCATTACCGAGAAGAGAGTTTATACAAAATGTTGCCTAGGAACTTGTCCAGCCACAGATCGAAAGAAGGTGTCAAACCAATAGCCTGCTAGTCCAGCTAAAGAACAGAGGGAAGGCTCTTTTGGGGGTGATGCCAGATGGACCTCAACACAACCAGGACAACGCTGTAGGTCACTGTTATTTGTGTCCAAGATCAAAGGATCGAAAATCAAGAAAATGTTGTGACAAATGTGCTCACAAGGTATGTGCAGAACATTATTTCACAGTGTTTAGAGCGTGTTTGTAAAGTATTTAGATGTACTATATGAAATAGGCCTACATATATTTAAAGTTTTGTATTTTTAATGTTATATGTACTTTGAGTTTTTATTTAAAAAATTAAAACATGCTAGTGCTATTTGATTTTTTTACAAAATAAATTAAAATAATCAAGTAATTTTCACAGCCAAGGTTTTTCAATGTTTTGTTCTACTAGTTTATTGCACATGTACAATAAAATGTTTCATGTAAATCTTATATTTTTGGTTTTAGGATAAAGTATTTAACAAGTATAACAGATTGTAATTATATGTTACCTTGAAAAAATGTTGTTTTACAAGTCTTAACTTTGAGAAAATATTATTTACAAAATGTATGAAAAAACGTGTTTTCAAACTTTATAAAATACAGTAAAAGGAAAAAAATATATTGAAGGCTTACTTAAAAATTCACGTGCAGCTGTAGTGTATTAATGACCCATTGTTATTATATTGGTCAAAATATCAAGACATTAGATGTTAAACCTAACTATATATATATATATATATATATATATGTGTATGTATGTATGTATGTATGTATGTATGTATGTATGTATGTATATTGTGGGGTACAAGTGTACCCTGCACGCCTATTCACGTTTTGGGAAATCGTGTGCCTACCGGAAGGTAAATGATGCACTGGACACTGCTTTAGGAATGATAAATCACCAAGCAAATGGGGATGAAGGAAACAATCAGGAACAAAATAGATAAAGAAGAAAAGGAATTTTATTAGATAGAAAAAAACAAATAAGAAAAAACTCAATGACAAGGAATCTTCATGCTTTATCGATCCCTCTGGTCTGAGTAGGGCAAACATATTTTACTAATATCATTCACCATAAAGTTTGTCCACTTTTGTACTCATATTGCAATAAATTTTTGTTGTTTTGTATCAGGTTTGTGTTTACAATGAGAGATGGTTGTACCAACATTGTAATGGTATTCTACCATACTTCTAATGATATTTTCATGAGTTCAATGGCAAGCTCTTGTCAGGCCGTTTGAATGAAGTCAATGAAAGCATCCTAGACTTTCATTCGGCTATCAAGACTATTTATATGCCTTCAAGACTGATAGTTTCACTTTAAACTCATTTGCTTCTTTGAAGTAGGTGGTCTTACTGACAAGATCAATGGTAGCTCATTGGATATTGATGATAAGTATAGGTTTTTCTAGGCTCAAGCTATAAATTCTTAGGACGAACTCGGTTTTTTTCAATATTTATTGGTAGGAAAAGTTTCTATTTGAAAGTATTTTCCATCTCAAGCATTTTTCCATGAAAAATAATTGTGTTTCAGCATTAAGTTTTTGCTTTTATTTCACTTAATATCTCTGCAGTGCTCTGAAGTCTTTACTGCAGCTCCAATGAATTTCCAGATTTTGTTTCCTTTTATGAAGAGAATATAAAATGAAATAAATAAGGGAGAAGTTAGTCAACAACAATGCATTTAACTTGTTCAGTTACTAAGTTAAATGAACCCTTATGACTGAACAAAAACAATTGAATTGTCATAGTACGATGTAGCTGGTTGTACAGTAATCATCGGAGAGGTAATAGTGTTGGTATTTGAGGAGTAGATTATAAGGTCAGTTATTTAAAGATGCTCCCACAGCTTTAGTCAAATCATCACTTCCACTTAGGTGACACACTTGCTAATTTATTGTCACTTGGTGAATATGTTTTCTGTCACAAATATATTGTCAGATGGTAACATTAGAAAGCTTTTATTTGAATATGAATCATAGTTCTCATAGTTCTAGTATTTATTTTTCGTTATTTGAGTAGTTACATTGAGCATAGTTAATTCATTTAAAATTATGCATTAAACTTGAAGTATTCAAACAGACTGAATATCAAGCACATCTAGTTGGGTAGTGTTTTGGTGTTGAAGTTAGATGAACTGTTTATTTTGTACATAAAATTTCACACTTGTAAGAGAACACTTTCTTACAAGGGGATGAGTTTTCACTATCATGGTTAGACCTCAAATGCCAAGTTTAAAAAATACGTTGTCAGATAGTAAGTGACCTTACAACTGAAAACTGTTAAGATTCTTTTATTTCCTCTAAATTCCATTTCTAATCAAATCAAAATATTTATTTGTAGTAGACAATTTTTACAATTGTATTACAAAATTCAAATATACATAAATAGATGTTTAACTAAGACTGTTTTGTTCAAATTTCGCAGAAATGAAAGCAAATAAAACATCAAAAACCAACTATTTCTCGATATTTAATTGAATGAAGTAGTAATGTGCCTAACCTTAACCTAAAAAGTGTAAATTCAACATTTTTACCGAAAACTACCGGCCTGTATAACTGTTATTATCATTCTGAAAGACATAAACACAGTCTCCCTTGACAAACTTACATATTTTATCAATAATAAGTAGGAGTAAGGTTTTCAAACATGTACATCTACAACTTGTACAATTAATTATTTAATGTCATTGAGGATTTGATTATACTTAAATAGCAAGGTATAAGATTGGTTCAGTTCCTAATTAATAGAAAGATCTTGTTTCGCTGAAAAAACAAAATATGAATTCAATAAAAATTATGCAAGTCTCAAAAATCACTGTTGGAACCAACTCATTTTTTCTTCTGATTTATGATAGGTTTAAATCCTTAATTTGTTCAAATCTAAATGTATTTGCTGATGGTGTAACTCAGCAACTGCATTTACAATAGTATTTACCATCAGAAGCTGAGATTCCATGAAGCTAGTAAGAGCTAGCAGAAGAAGTTTTTTTAATAAATAAATCTAGATCAGTAATGTGCAAAAAAATCAATATATTAATTTAAGAATCAAATAATTCTATTTCATAAATAAAAATATATATATATATCTAATAAGTTGTTGTTTTCTTTTCTTTATCAATGATAAAGAAATACAACTGTAGAAATTGTAAGTTCTGAGACTTAAACATTAAAAAAATTTCAATATTAGCATAGCAAGGTTTCTCTTGTCGAGTGTGATAATAATATATAAACAAGATAATCTACTGTCTGTTTAGTATGCACTTTGTACAACCACCTTAAACTGTGGGGTACCACATCTGCTTCCATAACTAGTAAACTGCTTAAAATACAACAGGCAAAATTAGAATAATCTCAAAATTATTATTTTAGCTGCTACCAAAATCTTCATTATAATAGATGAATCCAGCTCATACTGCCTGATTTTCCGAAACAATATTCATTTAAGCAGTGGAAATTTGTTCGTTTATCCTTGTTTGTTTATTACACCCTTTTAGAGATGTGATTCCAAGAAAACAATAATTTTGTTTAATTCATTCAGCAGCTAGACACCATTTTGTGTTTTTCTCCAAACAATTTATATTTTTGTTATTACCTTTACCATTATAACAAAACTTAGTTAATGGGTTTATGTTAGAAGGTAATATCTTAAAATAAAATATTTTCAAATTATATTTGTTATTTTCAAAATGGTGGTATTTAATTTATTCAAATTTAATATCTAATAAACCACTGTTTTTATCAAAATTGTATAACACGCAAATAAATTTATCAATAATGTTCTCTTTCCAAGGATACTTTCTTTGTAAAAATCTGTCAAGAAATTACTAATCTGTGGAAGTTTTCATCACATATGAAAACTAAATGGCGCATAATCTGGTAGTATTTGAACCAGAAAAGAATTGGATTATAGGTATTTCCTAAAGTGTTGACTTAATTATTTAAGATTATTTTTCTTTTATTCAAAACTTCACTCAGCAGTTCACATGGGCCTACAGACCTGTGTGTGAACGGACTGTTGGGAATGTGAACCTTGCCCTCCACAGTCCGAAGCCTTAGCCACTGCCATGTCAACAATTATTAGTTAACTATCAATAATTGATCCACCATACAAGTTAAAATGCAGGAATAGAAGTCATTTCCCTTATTTAATCTACTGTTTTTCTAATTAAAATGTAACCATACAACAATTGACATAATTCTAAATTAGGTTTTCAGTATGTCCTCTCTGGCTGACAACATAATATGTAGTCAATGTACTAAGGATTCCTGGAGTAGCCTTAATGTGTCTGACACTTTCTTATTTCCGTTGTTGCAACATGTGTATATCTGGGACTTTGATGCCCCCAAAGATGAAAATCAATCAGATTGAAGTCTGGTGATCAGCTGGCTGAGCTAAAGATGCCTAACTTAGAGATAGGATAAATAGTCATATGATATTGTTTTTGTGTCTCCTAACATTTTCAAAGTTGTGCCAACATCTCCTAGATCACCCTGTATACAAATTCTATATATCACCATGTTATTACTTTTGACTTCAGTGTGGCAATTTACTTACGTATTGATGTCAAATATTTCTTTTTGTAAGTTTATTGAATAAAAAGTGAAGGATTTATTGGTAGTTCAATATTATAATGATGCTATGATTATTAGCTATATTTAGAACAATGCTGAGGCATTTTAAGTTTGAAGCTATTTTCCAGATCACTCCTGTAATTTAAAAAATGATAATAATAAGAATAAATCAATACTAACATTAAATGCATAAATAGAATAAATTATGCACATTAATTTTAATTTAATAAATATCAAGTTAATTCTTATACTATATTTGATTAAGAAAGACTTATATAGAGGCTCTCAAGAAGCAATGTGAAGCTTACAGCTTTTATGTTATTTTTTCCAGGTGTTGGATCAACGAAAGCCAATATACAAATGTGCTAACTGTGCTAGTTTGCCTGTCCATGGCGCTCAATCTTGTCTTCCTATGTAACATAGTGCGAGTGTTGCTCATCAAGCTCAGAGCCGGTCCAACTCATCTCGCTAACTACCGACCCTCCCGGACACTACTTCAGGCTCTCAGGGCAACGTTGCTTCTTCTACCCCTGCTTGGTCTACATTACCTTGTCACTCCCTTCCGACCACCACGCGACCACCCTTGGGAGCGATTATACGAAGTCACCTCTGCCATAACTGCCTCTTTCCAGGTTAAGTAATGTTTGATGCAAGACCGGCCCAAGGCTTGTGCAGTCATACTCATTAGTTTTTCAAAGGGATAGAAAATTAGAGAAAAAAATTAACTATCTAATTTGTTAAAACAATTTGTATGGAGTAGATTTTATTTTAATTACATTAATAATTTATACATATTTTTCTAAATTTCTTTCGTAGTGAATTTTGCTATTTTAAGTTTTAAGAAACTAAAGCAAGAAAGAGGCTTTTATAACAATTCTGTAGTAAATAACTAGTACACACTTATCCAGTACAATATTATAAGCCAAATTAAGTAAATTTATGATAAAAATTATAGTTCTGAGTTATTTTTCCTCAATTTTTTTATCTAAAAACTGTAGCACTAGTTCCTTTTACCTTTCGGGTATCAGTCTGTCTAGTCGTATACACACAATTTTGCTCTTTGACCAGTCCTAAGTTGATGATCTAATAGAACAACACAAGTAAACGTCACACAACACAAATCTATTATAATATAAGCACAAAATGCACAAATATATTACAATACAAGTACAAAATGCACAAATATTTTGGTGAGCGTGGTTCTCCGAAATCGATCACCATAATATATGTGCATTTTGTACTTGTAGTGTAATACATTTGTGCATTTTGTGCTTATATTATAATAGATTTGTGTTGTGTGACGTTTACTTGTATTGTATATGTATCTACATATATTATGCTAATTAAAAAACTATCTAATAGAACTAAGTAATTTCTTTGTTTAAAGCTTTTTTTAAGGCTATCTAATATTTTAAGGTCGTTAATGTATATCAGACATCATCTTTAATATGAAAACAGTACTGTTTTTATTGCTAATACATGAATAAAATATTGCAAGCAACATTTATTTTAACTAAAATTTACATAGTAATAATTTTATAGATATTTTAATTTAAAAGTTATTATATAGAAACTAGTAACTTTTAAGATTCGAGTATATTTCATTCAATTATATTAGAAACTGAATCAAAACAAATAATCTACAAGTCATCATAAACTTGCCAAATCATGTCTATTCAAAAAGTTATGTGTAATTAAAAATGTACACTGAACTCATCAATAAAAAAATTAATACCCTCATAAAGTGTCTGAAAGTAATGTAATAAAATTATGGATATTTTGTAAAAGTTTTCAAATATTTCCTTTTGATGTTTTCGTTTCTTATTTTTGAACAATTTAAGGGGGAATACACTTTTAATAGTTGGCTTTGTATACTATATTATTAATTTTTATTTTGGTCAGTACTTATTTAGTTTATTTATACATTTAGAATTTTACTAAACAATATTATATGTTTAAATGCTTTTAAAACACATCTATCATATTTGTATTTGTGACTCTCAAAAGATAGTATTTTTTTCCTTTTTTTTTAATTTATGTCTTATTCAATGTTCAATTTGAGAACTGCATGTTCAGTGATCTATTGTACAGAATGTGCTAAATTAGTAAATAAATATTGATTGATTTATAATTTTGGAGATATAGGGTATCAGCAAACTTACCTTAGAAGACAAGTCCACTAACACCATAGTAGTTGTAAACAAATATAAAAGAATCACACTATCCTACAATTTTCTGTACCACTGGCACTTTCTTCGCGTGATTAGAGAGAATAGAGTCTTTTGTATTTGTTTGCTACTACCAATGATTATTATAATATTACTACTCTGGTGTTAGTGACCTTGTCTTCTTGGGTAAGTTTGCCGATGTCCTATATCTCCAATATACTAATACCTGGCCTAGTGCCCTTTAACCTAACCTATGATTGATTTTTAAGACATTTGAAAATTATTCCATTCACCAATTACACAGAAAACAGACAAAAGACAATATTCTTTATTTATAATTTTCAACAAGAAATACAATGTTCTCATATTAAAAAAAATAAGTATATCTTGTTTTACATTATTGTTATTTTTTCTTCTTTTTTTTATAAAAGCTCAAGCAGGTCCTTCACTGAATACATGAGTTGCTCAACTAGCCAGTTATGAAGGTGGCTTTTTAGCTCAGTTTCATTTATGATCTTGAGGTTTTGTGGAAGTAAATAAATTATTTTTCTACCCATGTTAGAGGGCTTGTTTTAGCATTTTGTTTTGTAGTGTCTAGGAAGATGAGTCTGCAGCTAGTTTAGTGTGGTAGGACTCAGAACCTTTAACTAAAATATTTTACTGTAAGTAACCATTGAGCAGCTAATTTTCTAAAGAGATTACAGCTAATGAAAATGTATTAAGTTATTCTTCAACAATACTGTTTTAAGTTTTATGAAATTAGATAGTAATAACAATAGTAAGTTTATTTATATGATTGTTTTACAGCACATTTTGCAACTGATAATAATAATAATTTTGTGTATGGCTTCTTTTTAAATCAGCTCTTCATAGCAACTACTAAGAATTTAATCAGCTGATAATTACATTGCTAAAGTGGAAATAACTGCTATTTGAGTTTACAGTACTTCTATGACCTCTTACCTGTAAGTCTTGTTTTTAAATTATGTTTTGATGGTTAGTTATGGATATAAAGAAGAGTGATCTTCCTCAAACCTTTAAAGTAGGTACATTTTCTTCATATGCTACAGAACTTATATTAGATATTCCAGTTTCCTGAATCCGGATTGTGTATAGAAGCAAATATATTAACTGGGCACTTGTCTACATCAAAATATTCAGCATACGAATTTTTTTCTCAATTGTATTTTAACACATTGACTGCTGGCAAAAAATGTTTTTAACTATGTGTATAGCTAAAAAGTTGTTGTTGTTGTAATCTTAACTTATGTTGTTTGGATACTTGAATCAAACTCAGAAGTGGTCTCATGTTATTTTTTTTTTTTTTTTTTTTTTTTTTTCAAAAAGACAAATATTTTGTTCAGTGGTCTGCTGGTGGTCCATGAGCCACGTAGGACAGTTTTTATATTTTTGATCATTCAGATATTGTTAATTTTCACTTAACAAAATGCTATAATCACTATTTATGTATACCACTAACTACTAATAATTATATACTAACATATATTTACATGGTTCTTGTCTTGTTTCAACTTTAATTGTCAATTTTGGTATGTGTCGAAACGTTTAGGACAAAGTCCAGGACTGGAAGTTGAGTCGGACAGTTCACTACTACTGTCATCGATAATGGACACATCACTTTCATCACTAGACATTTTTATGATGTAAAGAACACTATAATATTAATTAGAAATAATACACTAATAAATATACGACAATAACAAACAGAACTAATAATAATAATACAAGTCACTCAAAGAAATGTACAGTTGTGGAACGCCGGCGTACCATACACTGTTTACAAACAACGAGCACTGAAGTCGCAGGGTAGGCAACACGCAACAAAGGTTACAACAGTCTACGAAAACAGACTGGGTTTCACAGAATGAAATAGATTAGTGTTGTAGGATGGGCTGTTGGCGATCCACGCGCTATTTACTGGAGAGCTTCATAGCACGCCGACGGACCGTCAGCAGCCAATGTGTTAAAATCCATTCTAATATGACAGCTTTTGTTAAACCAATAATATAATTATTCATCAACTGATTAATACAATAGTACTTTTTATGAATAGATGATTTAAAAATACGTCTTACAGAACTTTATTATCATTGTTTGAGATGCTGTAAATTCTGCATTAGACACATCATATAAATCAATTTTACTTAGTTTTTTTATCTGATTTCTTAACTCTTAATATACTTGGATTCCTTATTAAATATGAAAAATTCATTCGTTGCATTATTATATAATTAATGGTTTTAAAGTAAGTTGAAAACGAAAAATATTTTCAATATCTACTATTTTAAAATATTTCGTTCATGAAAAATATTTTTTTCCTGACATTACATTTTTATGTTATAAAAGTCTATGCAATATTTCAGATTAATCAAACATCTTATTTCTAAGATATAATTTTGTAAGTGTAAAAACCAAAATAATTGCCATGGACAAGCAATGTTTTAGGTCATTTTAAATATGATTTTTAATATATTGTGTTCTAGTAATGTTTGCTATCCAAAAAGGTTGTCAGACAGTTCAAGAACACTCTGTCTGTATATTGAGAGAAGTTAATCTGTAAGTTAGTATTTGAAACATATATTTTTCTTTAATCTTTGAGCTTCTAATTTACAGATTTTTATTTTCAGGGTGTGTGTGTTGCTACTCTCTTTTGTTTCTGCAATGGAGAGGTGAGTAAAAAGTAATAAACATTTTATGTTTAAAAATAGAGTATAATCTCGGTTATTCGGCCAATTGGGGTAAGTCAAGCTGGGTATGTTTTAAGCCAGATAAAACGTAAGTCACAAAAACAAATTCAATAACTCATATCGGATGTCAAGTGGTAGAGAAGCTCCTTCAACTGCATGCATTGCAAATCATGAATTATGAAAAGACGATTGCGGTGACAATACACAATATTCTTGAAGTATTGTGTCTAGACACAAATTTTTAAAAACAATTCCATTCAATTCAAACTTTCTTTATTCATACAGGTATTTCAAAATACAAGATTGGTGTCAGTATTGTTTTAAAATTAAATAGAGTTAATAATAACAAGAATAATAATAACCCTCCTTCCTTTCCTCTGTTCATTACTTAATTTATTATTTAATTTGTCTTAGTATTATGGGGGGGGGTCCGGGCCCCCCCTCGCTACGCCATTGGATGGCACCCCGCCACATTTTGCCCTTAATGTACTTGCCACACTTCATCGGCAATTCCCTAAATGATGGGTTGGCAGAGGAGCAAATGTGCCATATCCAGCTAGATCTCCAGACTTAACCTGCATGGATTACTATCATTGGGGAGGGATCAAAAACATGGTTTATTCTACAAAGCCTACTATCTGACAGGACATGATGGACAGAATTAGAAATACAGTTACAGTATCGGTGTTGATGAAAAATTGAGTGCCATTGTCAGCTTTGGCACTCGTATAGAGCTATGCATTCAAAATGAAGGAAAGCATTTTAAACACCTGTAACATAACATGTATAAGTCACACCAACTAAATTCCGCTCTGGCTGCCTCCCTGTGAGTAAGGGTGCGAGGGGGTGCAAGGGTAAAAACAAATGTCAGCATGAAAACATTTTTTTCTGTGAAAAAAGTCAACAAAGTTAATGATTTTATTGTTCTGAAGAGACGAGCCTTTCCCTTAGGTTTTTAATATACTCGAGGAGACAGACACACCACTAGTTAGTCACAAACTATCTTCTGTCAAGTAACTGCAAAACCCTCCTTTATACTGGCACCCAAGAGTTGACAAGACAATAAATCTACCCTTGTGCTCGGGCTGGAGAGGGTCAATAGGAAACATATGCAGACCCTTAGCCTAGTGTGGAGTTTGGCTAGTAGTGGCCTACCCAGAGCGGGACTTAGTTGGCGCAACTTATAGCTGTTGCCAGCTTTGGATTTCTTAGCATTTTAAATGGTTTTACTTTTGTTATTATTATTTCTTATTATTATTCTGATTTAGGAGTTGTATACAGTTTTCATGAGTTGTATTTGAAGTTAGGCTATTATAATTTTGTTTGTATTTCAACCACAATATTATTTATTTATTAGTATAGGGTATAGGTTAAGTGTAAGAAAGGGCCACAAGCCTAACTTTGCCTCGATAAAAAAAAATAATGTTCAAAACAATACAAGATTAATGCTTGAACTTTATAAAAATTCAATTTTTTAAAATAACTTAAAAATAAAGATATAAATTGTAAATTAGAAAAGTGTTTCTTTTTTAAAGACCTTTAATTTGATATGCAACATGACCTATGTTCTCATTTAAAACTTTTTGGGTACAGGGCTGCAGTTTTTGAATTTGAAAATGTTGGGTATGTGATAAATAAATTTTAATTATCTTCATACAACATACCGTTTGAAAGCTTATATTGTGCTCTTTCCAATCAAACAAATTTGACTTTCGTAAATTTAAGTACTAGAGTACCAAAGTAAAATTTTTAAAAATAAAAGAAATCCCAGCTATGGGGACAAGATTTAAGATATTTTCAAACATTTTTTGAACACTCTATTCAGCTTTCAGAAACCTTTAAAATGATCTGCCACATGACCTATGCATCTATTTGAAAATTTCGAGATTCAAACCTGTGACCCTCATTTCTGGGCCAACTGTATTTTAAATGCTACAAAAACAATTGTGTACGTTCTCTATATTAGATTTATTAGGGTTATAGTTTACTGCATCAGTAAAAGTAAGGTTATTATCATATGTACCTAAACAGATCATAACTCATAAGGAAATTGGTTTGTCAAGAAACTGGTAAATCCTCGAAAAAGTTTACATTAAAAAATTTGAGATAATCCCGATTTGCAGATTAATAATTTTACTAGCTACACGAAGAGAAAAATTCATAAATAATCCAGAGTAAGTTTATTTATACTGTTCTCTAATA
Organism: Stictocephala bisonia; assembly: GCA_035578905.1. Classification (NCBI taxonomy): domain Eukaryota; kingdom Metazoa; phylum Arthropoda; class Insecta; order Hemiptera; family Membracidae; genus Stictocephala; species Stictocephala bisonia. The sequence goes on along the minus strand of JAQJVL010001687.1, from coordinate 40,256 downwards.
CAAAGTAATTGTTTTGTTTTTTATGCAGGTGATAGCCCAAGTGAAGAGGCGTTGGCAGTATTCCAGTTTTCGGCCTCGAGCTAACTCCTACACTGCCACGACGGTCTCGGTACGTCAGGTTAGCTTGCGATGTCCTTCTACTGCACTCTTGTGTTTTCAAAGCACCTTCACAGTAGTCATTTTAAGAAACCTAGAAGGATTTAGTTACTTAAGTTTAAATACAATCTTCTTATATAAGTTATTAGGCCTGACAATTACTGAAGACCTTCAATATGTAACATGTCCACTGTCAGCTATCACAGAATAGATCGTCAACTTTCTTGAAAGTCAATGATGAATTCAACTAAAATGAGAAAGACGCAAAATTATGATTACAAATATTCTTGCTTTCGTAGTACTCTAGCATGCAATGTAACAGGCAGTTGTCTTGTTATTAGTTGTGTAGAGCTGATGACCAAAATAACTATTAAATTATCTTAAAAGGGATTGTTATTGAAGAACCATAAACTCTCTATTTCAAAAATAAATATTGAGATTTTACAATTATTTAGAAATCCCTACCCTATTCCGTGCAGTGATGTATTTGAGGAGAGATGAATATTTTAACGTCTTGTGCTGCATTGAATAGCTGAATGTTTTAGCTGTTGTTATAATAATGTTAGTTTATAAAATAAATTATGGACAATATACGAGGTATAGTCAAAAAGGTCCCGGAATCGGTTGAAATATATTTATTGGACAATGATAAAAACTTACAAACCTATTTTCCTTCAAAATACTCTTATCCTACGACAATACACTTGTCTCTGATCATACAGATGTTCAAAACACTTTGACGCTAATTTTTTTAATGTATTTATTTTTTATACTTTTATATCATTTTTTATCTCATTTTTTCTGACAGATTATGCTCCAGAAAATTGTTTTCATCATCTGAACAGGATGAAATCGGCCTGCATTGGGCCAGGTGAGTAGGGGGTGTTCTAGCGTGGTAAAGCGGAGCTTGACTGCTTGACTAGGTAGTTTGAAGGATCGATGTGCAGGGGTATTGTCATGCAGCTAAATCAAATTGTTTTCTGCTCATTTTTCAGGCCATTTCCTCCTAATGGCTTCTTGTAAGCACCTAGGAACTTTTGTGTGGATAAATTTACTTCATATGCCATTTCATCACTCGTTATTATTCAGTTTGCATGGACAGTTTGCCGAACTCGCTCAATGTTGACATTTCTGGTTGCAGTGGAAGGGCTTCCACTAAGAGAGTCATCTTCAATGTTTAGGCGAGCTTCACGAAAACGTTTGTGCCATTCGTAAGATTGTCTTTTTTACATTGCCTCAACTCCGTACGCATGTCCGATCATTTTAAGTTTTTTAGAAGATGACTTTTCAGGTAAAACACAACATTTCATGCTTTTTAGCTGTTCTTTAAATCAATTTTCAAAAAGCGACAATGTAAACACGCAAATACACAAAAAGCGCTATCCTCAGAGTAACAGTGGCTGAACGATAATCACGCTACCCATGTCCCTTTTCCAGGAATAGTAACTGATAGAAAATGAAATTCCTAATGTTGTGCGTCTCTGGACATTGATTCCGAGAACTTTTTGACTGTATACTATTATTTATGTTGCAGAACTTTAGGATGGATTGATTTACAACAATTAATTGAATACTTTCAAAAATGTGATTAACAAACGTGCGTTAGAGAGACTGACATTGCTTGTCACATTACTAAAACTATGCAGGCTCATGCATACCTAATTAGAATTTCAACCAAGCAAAGTTGGCCTTTCTGATTCGAACAGCATCTTTTTTCATTATAATTGTACTTGACAAAACAATTACAAAGTTACATTTTGTTAGTTTCAATAAATATACTGAAATAATTCTAAATCATTCAAATGATATGTTGTATATTTAGTTGCTAATAATCATCTGGTTGTTTTTGGAATATTATTGTTTGTGTTGTCATGGTGGCAATTGTAAATAAGTGATAGAATGATTAAAAACTATGAAAAATTTTTTTCGAATTCAGTTAGTATTTAATAATTTGGCGACGAGGATAATCAGGTAATTAGTTTTCTTTCCAGTTTTAGAACGTGTTTGTTGTTTTTTTTTTCATTTATAACTTTTGGTAGGTAAATCCGCCTACTTCAATAAAAATCAAAGTTACTTGGTACTGGTATATTCAACTAGGTAGGTGCATTAGATTTCTTATATAGCAGATCAAAACATTACAGCTTTGACACACGCAATTTCTTCATTAATTAGTAAATTCGAGGCTGCGACAACAGGACAAATAAACAGAGCAGAAATAAATGAGCCTACATTAGGTGCAATAAGTTTCGATACTTTTGATGAGTCTAAGGAGACGTTTAGATGCTATAGGGAAAGACTGGAAAACTTTTTTGCTCTCAAGCTTGGTTCAATCGATGAGAATAAAGAACTGAAGGCCCGCATTTTGATTAACAGTATTGGGATCAAATATTATCAACTTCTGTCGAGTCTTACAGCTCCCGATATACCTTCCTCTAAGCCTTATGACAACTTGGTTACCTTGTTGGAGAATCATCTTTGCCCAGGCCCTAATGTTCATACGGAACAACATAAATTTCTCTGTCGCGTTCAGTTACCCGAAGAATCTATTGCTGAATTTATTGCAGCACTACGAAAATTAACAATAACATGCCAATTTACCTGTGAAAACAAAGATTGTGGAAAATCTATAGCAGGTCAGTTTCTACGAGCGCAATTCATAAGAGGATTATACGATACATCAATCAGGGAAAAACTGTTACATGAAAAGTCTTTGACATTTGACAAGGCCTGTGAAATCGCTCTTGCTCTGGAAGCGTCAAAGTTGGGAAATTTAGAAATGTCTCGAGGCTCTAAAATTAATGAATCCGTTAATAAAGTGTTTTCAAATGCTGGAGGTTCAGCCAGGAGAGAAGGAAAGCCGTCTACGAGAGGGAGCAACTCAATGCCTGCGAATGATGTAACTAGAATTAGAAAGTTTGATTTTAAAACTCTGGGAATCGATAATCTGTGTTTCAGATGTGGCTATGGAAACCACATTGCTAAGAATTGTAAGCGAGAAAAGTCAACATTAAAATGCCAACTTTGCAATCGATTCGGTCATGTTTCTAAAGTGTGTATTCAATCATTATCTGGAAACGTTAATATGAGGCAGCAGAATGTATGAGAAATAGATGAATCTGAACGTGGTTTTGAAGCAGAAACAGATCTTACAGATCGATTTGATGTCAACAAACTAATTGAAATTAATAACACCAAGAAAGTGTTGGTAGATGATTCAAAGTTTATAGTGCCCATTACAATTAGCGGCAATAAAGTAGTTGAGTTTGAAGTTGATTCTGGCAGTCCAGTTAGTATTATGAATAGTAAAGAATTCAAGAATTTACAGATAGACCATGCTTTGAAGAAGACTGATGTTCGTTTCAGGACTTATACAGGTGAAAGTTTCTCTCCTTTAGGAGTTGCAAGAGTCCTGGTAGAATATGATGGACGAAAATCCGTAGAGGATTTATATGTTGTGGAAACATCTTCTGCAGCAATATTAGGGCGTACATGGCTCCGACGCTTATACATAAGCATCAATAAAGTAGAATCGAGTACACCTGCTGAATATGATTTAGGATCAATAAAGCAAGAAATCGTAGCATCCTACAGTGATGTGTTTGAAAAGAAGATTGGAAAAATACAAAATTACAAATTCTCCATTAAGACAAAACCTAACATCAAGCCTGTGTTTTTAAAACATAGACCTGTTCCTTACGCACTTCAAGAAAAGGTTGAAAAAGAACTTGAAGAACTAGAAAATCAAGGAATCATCACAAAAATTGAGTATTCAGACTGGGGTTCACCATTAGTAATAGTTCCGAAGCCTAATGGAGATGTCCGCCTTTGCATAGATTACAAAGTGACTCTTAACCCCCAGTTAATGGATGCAAGATATCCTATACCTCTAATAGAAGATATATTCCATAAAATGAAAGGGGGAAAGTACTTTTATACCCTCGACATTCACAAGGCATATCACCATTTGGAAGTTGATGATGAAGCTAAAGTATTACAGACTATTTCTACCCACAAAGGTACGTTTTTAATGAATCGGCTGGGGTTTGGAATTAAAAGAGCGCCCAATGAATTTCAGAGAGTTGTCGATAATGCAATACACGACCTGGAAGGTACAGTTTCCTATTTTGATGATATTGTCATTCAGGGAACGAGTGTTTTAGAATGTAGGGAGTGTCTAGAGAAATGTTTGACCAGAATGAGAAAATTAAACCTCCACATCAATCTTGATAAATGCCAATTTTTCAAAAAGGAAATCAAATACTTAGGTCATGTAATTGGGGTCAATGGCTTAAAGAAATGCCCTGAAAAAATTAAAGCAATAGTTGAATCAGCTCGGCCTACGAACACAGAAGAACTTAGAATGTCAAATTCTGTTGGTCACTTGATTGTGAAAATGCTTTTGTAGGAATTAAAAATGAGATCATCAGTGACAGAGTGCTAGTTCCATTTGATTTAAGTCTTCCATTGACATTTGCAACAGACGCAGGACCGAAAGGAATTTCAGGAGTATTATCTCATATCATAAATGGAGAAGAACACCCTATTGCTTTCATATCAAGATCTTTGACACCTGCTGAAAAAGGTTATTCACAGTTGGACAAGGAAGCACTGGCAGTCTTTTGGTCATTCAATAGATTTTACCAATATTTATTTGGCAGCAAGTTTACTCTTAATTGTCGACAACAAACCTTTACAAACTATTTTCCATCCCAACAAGGTTTTACCTACTACATCAGCTACTCGATTTCTTCGGTATGCCGCATTTTTGAGTAATTTCAATTATCATGTGCAGCACCGGAAATCAGAGCAACATGCAAACGCCGATTTCTTATCAAGAACTCCACTTTATACCATAATCGAAAGTGTATCAGAAGTTGATCAAATGTTGGAACATACGATTAATTCTGTGTCATCTAGGACCGTGACTCATTCTGTAATTGTAGAAGAGACCAATAAGGATCCAGACTTGGCAAGGCTTAAACGGGACTTAATCAGTGGCAAAGATCGTTCGACAGACTTTCATTTATACAAAGGTATAATATTCCGAGGGCAACGAGTAGTAATACCTAAACAAATCCAGCACGAAGTGTTACAAGAGTTGCATGATACACATATTGGCATTGTTAAGATGAAAGCATTAGCAAGATTTTGTTACTGGAAAAATATTGATGTTGACATAGAGCATACAGTGAGAAACTGTAAGGCCTGTTGTGATATCAAGAATAACCCCGAAAAGGCTCCTCTTCATGTTTGGGAAGTTCCAGAGAAAAACTTGCAGCGTGTTCATATGGATTATGCCGGGCCCTTTAAGGGGCATCATTTTTTAGTTTTGGTGGATGCTAAATCTAAGTGGCCGGAAATTAAAATGATCAACAGCTCTTCTTCCACTGGATCTACAATAACGATGCTACGAGAAATATTTTCTTGGAATGGCCTTCCAGAGATTTTGGTGAGTGACAACGCTTCAATATTTACTTCTGGAGAGTTTAAAGATTTTTGTATCAGAAATGGCATTAAGCAAAGATTCATAGCTCCTGGCCACCCGGCGACCAATGGGCAAGCGGAGCAGTATGTTCAGATCCTAAAACAAAGGTTAAAATCGTTGGAGGAAGAAAAGGAATCATTGAGTCTGAAACTACATTCAATATTGTTTAGGTTCCGGGCTACACCTTTAGCTTGCAGAGCAACTCCTGCTGAAAAGTTTATGGGTTGGAATATTCGCACCAAGCTTAACCTTATCTTTCCCCCTTCCTCAGATAAGAACAATGTTCAACAACCAGCATGTAAATCATTAAGGATTGGTGAGAGAGTACAAGTAAGAAATTATTCAGCTTCAAATTTCTGGCTATATGGAACTGTTGTTGAGAAACTTGGCAAAATCCATTATTTAATTGAATTAGATAAAGGGTACATAGTAAAACGTCATCTTGATCAAATTAGGAAATGTGAAGTAGATATTGAGCTTAGGAAATCACAGGAAAACCTACTTCATTTCCAAAACTTTGCTAGGAGAGAACAGCCTGACTTCAAAAGTAACTTCACACCTAACGAAATTACAAGCAATTCATATAAGAATACGTCTCAAGAAGTTAATGTTAAAGATGGAGTACCAAAAGAAGTGGATTGTCATGATCACCTGGAGCCGGATGAACGCCAAGTTTTCCAATCACCAGAAAGAAACCCTCCACAAGCTCCCCAACTGAGGCGGTCAGATAGGCCTAGACGCCCAGTTATAAAATTGGACTTATAGAGAAAATAATAAGTCCAATATGTAATAATAATATGTCCAATATGTGGCAATTGTAAATAAGTGATAGAATGATTAAAAACTATGAAAAATGTTGTTCGAATTCAGTTAGTATTTAATATGATACCATAAGGATTATTGTCTCTGGCTGATTTTAATGTAATATACTAAATACTATGAATTATAGGATAAATTACAAAAAAAATATTGTATTATGTCAAAATTAGTGCAAGATTCTTGCATATGTTATGTTTTATTATTCCTTTCTCTATCATCTGGTATATGAACCAAGGATGTTTTGAGTAAACATTCCTCTAATGTCATGTAAATGTACAGTTATTAGGAGGGTAAAATTGATTGTACAGTACAAATTGTTGAATACTCTAAATCAATGGTCATAGTATTGAGTATTCAGCCATTTATATAGTAGGTTGAGTGGAAGATATGAAGGGGGGTTGAAGGGAATTTAATAACAATAAAAGATTTATGTATGTGTCTCTCATACAATGCTCTTGTTTTTCCTCTTAGTTTCCTAAAGACAGATTTAATGACATGAGAAGTTCCTCTGGTTGTCTTTAATTATCAGTCAATTTTTATTTTTAGCTTATTTGAAAATACAGTAATGAACTAATTTAATTGTATAGTTAATTTTAATAATTTGAGGTTGTGTTATGGGGCACTAGAACACAAATTGAAGCAATAGGAGAAATAGTAGATCATCCAACTTACCTGAGAAGGAAGTACACAAACTCACCACTTGTACCTTTATCAGGTGAGAAGGTACGAGAGGTACTGGACATTTGTTATGAGTTGTTTCTTTACGTGTCTTCCTATCTAGTGTGTCAGTGAACTTACTTTCTTGGTTGTTTATGAGTTATGAGCTGTTGTGTTATGAGCATTAAATGCTCACAAAATAAAAAAAAATAATATTATATATACAGTAGTTGTTAATAAAAGTTGTATTTTAATTTATTATACGATAAAAACATTAAAACCTCACATAAAATAGTATTGTTATATTTAATTTAAAATGAAAATTATGTTTTTTTTTTATAAATATACAATCTATATGTATTAAAATTTAAAAACGAATTGTATTGTTATAGTTGATTTAAAATATATTATGTGTTTTAATTGTAACTCTAAGATATGAGCATTAAATAATTACAACAAAAGAGAAAATTTCTGTTATTATCATAGTTTGATAATGTAGTTAATTACTTTAATTAGAAGTTTTTTTAATTTTATTTTTTTAAATCAACTTCATTAATAAGACAATAAAATAATGTATCATATTAAGTGTAATGATAAAATATAAAATGTACATTAGAAAATGATGTGCTGGTTACAGAAAATAAATTTTTATTAAATCAATGATTTTATAACAACTTTAATTGAAAAAACAAAAAATTTTAATTATAAAATGAACAAAAAAAATTTATCAATTAAAAAAGTAATTAAATTAAAAATCTATTAAAAAGTAAAAAACAACAATGTTAAAAACAATTAACAAACAATTAACATGTAAAAGAATATAAAAAATTAAATAATAATATAATAAAAATAAAAAACTTTTCTTCTTCTTATACAGCAGTTTCTTTTTTCTCCACTTTCTGTAAAAAATACATATATATATATATATATATATATATATATATATATATATATATATATATATATATATATATATATATATTAGTAAAGAATATAATACTATATGACAATTAATATGTAACTTTTTAATTCAAACATACAAAATTTTTGAAACACGTTATAAATATATTTTGATAAATAAAAATATAGCCATTATTAATTATTTATGTAATTATTACCTTATATGTCCTTCCGTAGAAGGTTCTTGATTTCTGAAAAAAAATATTAAATATCATACATAATTTCATATTATAATATATATAAAATAAAAGGCTGTATCACTCTTCATTAATACATAATCCTGCATGTAAGTATTACATTGAAATTGTATAAAAATTTTATGTTACGATATTATAGTTTTTTAATATATTTTTATTTTTTAAATTTTTCGTAAATTTTGAAATTACTCTAATACATTGTTCCATATGCAATATAACTAATTGCTTTTGTTTGATTTAAAACATCTATAAATTATTTTTTATGAAACCATTGACCTTAAATAATAATAAGTTTTTATCAAAGCAAATAGTATAATTGAAAAACTGTAAATGAAAAATATTTTAATTTATTCAGTGTTTAAAAACAAACATATGTTTAAAACCTATTTTTCCTTTAAAACCCCTAGTCTGGTGGGGTGTACAGGCGATCAAAAACCCTACTGTTAAACTATTTCACTGTTAAAAACTAAGTAGTTTTTACATAATATTACATATACATACAAATGTTTACGTCGTTCTTCTCCTCCTTTTGGTGACATATTCATATATAAAATATATTAAAACACATAAATATCATAAATAATTTAACCTTAGTTTTATTAAAAAATGTCAATTTAATAATGGCTTACTAGTCTTGTATGATGTTGTATTATTTTATACAACAATTTTACCTGAACATTTTAAAATTCATAATAATGCATAGAACTTTAAGGTTTTAATTATCACTTTATATAATTTTAATATTTGTAACAATAAATATTTTATTAAAAAAATTAACAATTACAAATTTATATAACAATTAAATTTACCATTATTATAGTAATTAAAAAATAATTCTCATATTTAATTTATATTTTCCTAGAATATTATTTTGGTTATACCATGAATATTGAAAAATGATATACCTCTAATGCTACATTAGTAAACCAAAATTGATATACCTCTAATGCTACATTAGTAAACCAAAATTGATATACCTCTAATGCTACATTAGTAAACCAAAATTGCATAAATTAATTGAATAATTTTTATTTAATTGTCATATTTTATTAGTTAATTTTTATAATATGTGTTAAGTGAAAAATAATTTAATACAATAAGAAAAGTAAACATTTTCAACATTAATATAAATAATCATATTTATTTCAGTTTAATAACATAGACTGATATAAAAAATTACTATTTTCTGAAATTTTGTAATTATTTTGATATTTTGAAAAAAATGTGATTAGTACAACCAATAATGATATATAAAAATAAATTTAATTTAGTTAATTTTATTTGATAAATCTAAATTCAAAAAGATAAAAAGAAAATACTAAAATAAAAAATTACCTTTTCACCAAGAGATTTCTTTTGATTCAATTTTCTTCGTAAATCAAACTGTAATTATAAAAACAAATTAATATTCAATTTTTACAAAATAATATACTTATATTAAAATAATATTATGTTTATTAAATAACTATTAGTTATTATTAAAAATTAAAATAATTTTAAAACATTAACATTTAATTCAATGTTATTTTAATTGAAAATATATATAACTATGTTCAAATGTCAAATTATTTTTATTTTTAAAGATTTAATAAAGTTTTATAAAAATATAAATTAAATGTTTATAAAACATTTAATTTATATAAAAAAATAAATATATTATTATTTTAAACATATTACAATCATATCGTTAAATAAAATAAATTTAAAATAATTTAATTTATTACAATAATAGTAAATAGTATAAAATTAATTTTTTAAATTAATACGTTTGGAAAATAAAAACAATCAGTTTTTATGTTAATTTATATATAAATGTGCTTGAGTAGGAATTTATGTGTGTTTTTGATAATAATGTTTGTTATTTAATTTAAAAAAAAATTTAATAACATATGTTTATCAATTTCATTATTAAAATTATTTTGTAATAAACTTATAATATAAAATACAATTCAGTTACCTTTTTAGGAAATCTCTTAATCAAGATGTCCACCTCTTCTTGCGTTAGGTTAGTATCGTAGTTTGTCTTGTCTGGAAAAGGTTGCGATTACTTTGTATATAAATTTAAAATTTTGTAGTAATAGTTATTATAAAACTAATTAAACATTCAAATATAAATATGTACTACACACATGCATATAAATCATCTAATCATACACAAATTTCCATCATCGTGTATAAATTAAATGTAATGCAAATATTTTTTCAAATATATAAATAAACTTTTTTATTTAATTATTGATCAAATAGTTTTACAGTTTTTTAAGTTACTAATAAACATATATACTAATATTAGGATTTGTTATTTCAAAAACGATTTAGTATAATTATAAATATATATTAAAAATCAACCAATTATGTTTTTAAATTTCAATAAATTACATTTTAAAATGAACAAATCACAATAATCATTGAAATAATTATATGATTATATTATTTTGTAATAAAAATGTTAATTAAAATGAATAAGTTTGTTACAAAGTACATTTATTCAAATTTAAGATCTATGGTAATAGGTTGTATAGAATTTCCTGTTCATATAGTGGCAAGAAATAGTTAATTTAGAAGTTATTAATTTAGAAAATTATTTATTAATATAAATTAGATTAATAATAAATAATTAATAATAATAAATAATACTACTGTACGTGTATGGGTGGGCGGGTGAGTAAATTATTATTATGTATGGGTAGGTGGGTTTTATTGAATACTTTATAAAACAATGCAGTATATTGTCATTAGACAAATTTAATAATTGTGGGAATTTATTTGAAATTATAAAGTTTACATATGAAATTTTAAGTTATAATTTTTCCTTATAGATTGATTATACTATTATGAAATTAAGTTAATAAAATATTTAATTAAGCAAAATTGTATCACGTTGTTGGTTATGTGTATGACAACTGTGGGAATTAAATTGACATGTTTATATTCACATATGATATTGACAATTCTAAAATAAAGTTATCTTTTCATTACATTACTATTTTACTAAACCATATTAACTCATTTTATTGGTTATTTACGTATTTATTTTAGTATAGTAAGCATATAACTCAAGTACAGTATAGTACAATCAAATAATTAATGTATTTTAGAACAGTCATTACCGTATGTTAATATAAAAATGTCGATTCAATCAATCAATCATAATCTTTATTTACAGTTTCTTTAAGAAAAGCAAATATTAATCAGATTCCAAGCCAGTTTAGAAGAAACATAAATCAACACACAATGACTCTACTGGGACAAAATTTATCAGAACGCAACTGGAATGATGTGTATAATGCACAGACACCAGATGAGGCTTACAATACTCTTATATCAGCAATTACTCTCGAGATGAATGCCTCATGCCCTGACAGAAAAACCAGGAAGAGGCGAAAAAAACACCTTGCTGAATACTTTGATGAAAGGGCTAGAGATCTAAAACAAAAATTCCTTGAATCATTACATATGTATGAGATGACTGGGCAACAAAAAGACAAAAAAATCATAACAGACAATAAAAAGCATTATGACCTCAGACTCAGACAGATACGTCAAGAAACCACAAACCAGCATATCCAACAGGCAGATAAAAAATCAAAAGCCATTTGGGATGTTATAAACAGTGAGAGAGCAAATCAAAGAGGTGTGAAAACAAGGCAGCAGCTCCATCTTGTTACAGCAGAAGGGGAAATTAATAGACCACTGGATATTTCCAACAAGTTCAATAGAGCTACTTCTGCAGTATTGCAGATGAAACACTAAAGGCAACTGGCAATAATCCACCTTTGAACTTACCATCAAGTTTAAACCAGAAAACTAACCAGGCACAACAGACCTTGGTACTTACACCTACCAACACTCAAGAAGTCAAAGAAATAATTGCCACACTAAAAAGCAAGGACTCTTGTGGTCTAGATGAAATCTCATCAAAGCTTACAAAACATTGCTCAGAGGTCTTCGCACCATTATTAGCAGTGGTGATAAATAAATCATTTGAAAGTGGTGTTTTCCCTTCTGCAATGAAAACTGCTAAAGTATACCCCAATCTAAAAAAGGGATCCACCACTGATTTAACCAACTACAGGCCAATTTCTAACCTCCCGACCTTCTCAAAAATAGCTGAGAAGATTGCACTGAAGAGACTCTTAACCTATCTTCAACAACTTGACCTAATACCAAACAGTCAACATGGTTTTATGCAAGGACGGTCAACAACCACTGCCCTGATTGCTCTAATTGAGAGCATTATTGACCAAATTGACAACAACCAGTACACTACAACATTGTTACTCGACTACAGTAAAGCATTTGACTGTTTGGGACATCAGATTATATTAAATAAACTGACAAAACTTGGAATAAAAGGAAATGCACTCCTCTGGTTCTCAAGTTATCTCGAGGAACGGTACCAATTGGTTGAAGTAAGGCATATAACATCAAAATGTGAAACTGAAACCGTCAGATCAAAATGCCTCCCCACTACAAGAGGGGTCCCACAAGGCTCCGTACTAGGCCCAGTGCTGTTCATTCTTTTAACACACGACTTTTCCAATTACATCAAGGACTACAGCACTGTGGTCATGTATGCAGATGACACCACTTTGCTCTGTAAAGGAAACACAGCAGATGAACTAAGTATCATTGCCTACATATCATTAAACATAACCTATGACTACTGTGCCTCAAACGACCTCGTGGTGAATCCACTCAAAACCAAACAGATAAACTTTGGTAGAAGAGCCCAGCACACCCCAGCTCTACCCGATGTATCTCTAGAGGAAAAGGGTAAACTCCTGGGCCTTACTCTAGATTCGAAACTAACCTGGAGCCCACATATCCACGAGCTGTGTAAAAAACTAAACTCTGCTGTATATGTGGTGAGAAGGATGAAACAAATAGGCACAACAGATTTAGCTAAAGTGGCATATCATGCACTTCTGGAATCCTACCTTAGGTATGGAATCGCTGTTTAGGGGTCAACCTCCTCCACCAACTTGAACAGAGTCCTCACCATCCAGAAGGCAGCAATAAGATCTCTGGCGGAACTCGGCTGGCAAGAAAGCTGCAGAGAAGCATTCAAACATCTAAGAATCAAGACAGTTTTTACATCCAAGAAGTGATATTTTTAGTTGACAAAGCTGGCCTTCCTAGAAATACCAGAAACCACATGTACAACACTCGAAACGGATCAAATATTATCTTTCCTCACCATAGAACAACATTATTTGAAAAGAAGCCGACTTACATTGGTTCAAGACTCTACAACCAACTACCAAATGAAATCAGGACTCTGACTGGACGTGCTCTAAAACAAAAACTTGACACCTGGTTGACAGACCGACCCATCTACTCCATCGAAGAATTCTACAAAAATACCAGAGGATGACCTTCAGAACTATTGTTATTTTACCTTTGTAAATACTACTGTTTGTGTATGGGTGGGTCAATACTACTGTTTGTGTATGAGTGGCGGGTGGGTCAATACTACTGTTTGTGTATGAGTGGGCGGGTGGGTCAATACTACTGTTTGTGTATGAGTGGGCGGGTGGGTCAATACTACTGTTTGTGTATTAGTGGGTGGGTGGGTCAATACTACTGTTGTGTTTGGGTGGCGGGTGGGTCAATACTACTGTTTGTGTATGAGTGGGTGGGTGGTGGGTCTATACTACTGTTTGTGTATGGGTGGCGGGTGGGTCAATACCACTGTTTGTGTATGAGTGGGTGGGTGGGTCAATACTACTGTTTGTGTATGGGTGGCGGGTGGGTCAATACCACTATTTGTCATTCAGTGAAGACCCATTGTTTTATAATACCTTATTTACTTGCATTTACAATATAATTGAATGTTTTTAAATCATGGTTTAAACTTGATGGTAAGTTCAAAGGTGGATTATTGCCAGTTGCCTTCAGTGTTTCATCTGCAATACTGCAGAAGTAGCTATTGAACTTGTTGGAAATATCCTGTGGTCTATTAATTTCCCCTTCTGCTGTAACAAGATGGAGCTGCTGCCTTGTTTTCACACCTCTTTGATTTGCTCTCTCACTGTTTATAACATCCCAAATGGCTTTTGATTTTTTATCTGCCTGTTGGATATGCTGGTTTGTGGTTTCTTGTCGTATCTGTCTGAGTCTGAGGTCATAATGCTTTTTATTGTCTGTCATGATTTTTTTGTCTTTTTGTTGCCCAGTCATCTCATACATATGTAATGATTCAAGGAATTTTTGTTTTAGATCTCTAGCCCTTTCATCAAAGTATTCAGCAAGGTGTTTTTTTCGCCTCTTCCTGGTTTTTCTGACAGGGCATGAGGCATTCATCTCAAGAGTAATTGCTGATATAAGAGTATTGTAAGCCTCATCTGGTGTCTGTGCATTATACACATCATTCCAGTTGCGTTCTGATAAATTTTGTCCCAGTAGTCATTGTGTGTTGATTTATGTTTCTTCTAAACTGGCTTGGAATCTGATTAATATTTGCTGCTAGTTGTAGTGTGCACAGTTGTCCTTTGTGATCAGATAAGCCGGTGTTTAGAATATCTACTTTGAGGCTATCAGGAAGAAGGTTCGTACAGATACAGTCGATAGAGGTTGCAGTACGCTGGGTGACTCGGGTTGCGGGTAAAGACAGCCTTTGGATATCGTGTAGGGCAAGTGTTTCTAGCAGCTTTTCATTTGCACTATTTTCCCTTAAGTTATCGATGTTAATATCTCCAATAATAAGGATCTTGTCTTTATAAGGCTTAAGGTTTTCCAGGACACCAGAGATGATGTCTAGGCTTTCTTTTATATTGCTTTGGGGTGGTCGGTATACCCCAACTATGTGTAGTGGAAACTTATTTAATGTAAGGCTGCCTACTGCTACTTCACACAGAAGTTCTTGACTTTTACTTTGGACAAGTTGAGACTGATTATCCAGAGCCAGGTCTTCCTTTGTGTAGATGGCAACACCTCCATAGTCATAGTTATCCCTGCAGAAATCAGCAATAAGAATATATATCCAGGTATATTTGTATTTTTAAGGTCAACATATGTTAGCCCATGCTCAGTAAGTACAAGAATACCTGGGGAGACTTGTTGTAGAAGGTGGTTTAGTCTGTCTCTTTTACGGCCTAGTTTTCTAATGTTCTGGTGGAGTATAGTTAGTTGAGTGGATATTGTAGGTTTGAGTTTCTGTATCGTTTTGATGTGTATTTTATTTTGTGCTTTACCCCTTTTTGGTAGGGTGGAGCTAAAAAAGAGTTGTCTTGTAGTTTGTTTATACTGTTTATTTCAGGAATGGTTGATATTTGTAGGGATTTGGTTAGAATCATTGGATCTTCTTTAAATAGTTCTTGATAAGCTGGTAGGTTCTTGTTGTAGAAATCTTCAATGGTTTCTTCAGGATTTCGTATTTTTGTTGTGGCTGGTGGTCGTTTCTCTATGAATATTTTTTGTTGAGGACATTGTTTAAAATAATATTCTTCTTGTAAGGTAATATTGTCTGTTGACTGGCCCCTGCACAATGTGTTACTTGATATTTGTGTTGGATGTTTGCTTGTGGTTGAAGATAGTGAGGTAGCAGGAGACATGTTACAGTTTTTTACTAAAGTTGTGGTAGAGCTGTTTGAGTGGCGTATGTTGGGTTGATTGTGATAGGATTTACTGTATTGAGGTGATGCTCTTTCTGAGGAGAGGGGGAGGGGTTTTAGAGCTGAGCTTTTTGCTACTTGTAATGAGACGCTGTAGAGGTTTTTCTTGAGAATTTGTGACTGATTATTTGTATAGAGTGTTGAGATAGTCTGCGAGTTGTTGAATTTTAAAAGAGATTGAAGATGTGCTCTTGCAGTTGCTTCCTGATCAGATATTTTAATGACAAGTTCCTTATAATTTGAAGTAAGTTTTTCAATAAAAGAATTTTTTTCTTTTAATTCAATTTCTAAGGAGTTATTTTTTTCAATTAAAGGATCCACCATCAAAACGTTTTTGGTCAGATTAGCATCAAGTTGTTCTATTTTGTATCTGAGAGCTGTGTTGGTTGAAAGCAGATTTGTATAGAAAAAGTACATTTTTAATTTTCTGACTGTTTAATGATGTTTTCCTTAAGTGTGCGTTCATTCTCCAGCTTATTTTTTGTGAATTCCAGTTCTTTTTCCTGAGTGCTGATTTTGTTTTTAAGATCATTTATTATTTCTTCTGCCAACTGTAATTTGTCTTCCAGTTCTAACTGAAACTCTGATTTCTGGGAGCTTAAATCATGTAGTTGTTGCTTGAGTAGTGTATTTTCAGAAAGGAGTGCGTTTCCAACCTCAGCTGCCAATGAAAGAGAGGTTTCATGATCTAGATTGTCTTGCTTAGTAAGGTTGAGTATTTTCCCTTGCAGTTCTTCTATGTTTGCTGTGCTGGAAAGAGAAGTCTCAATTGTTTCACTTTTAAAGTGTTTTTCAGCTTCAAGAAGAGCGTTATTAAATTTTACATTCCTGTAATTGTTTGTTTTAGGTTTTCCATACTTTTCAATATTTTCTGTGTATTTGAAGATATCTTCCAATTTAATTATTCCGATTTCATCTGTACCAAAAAAAGTTACCTTGTACTGAAGTGTTTTGTTACGTCCGTTGCTCTCTATGTTATCAATAATAGCAGGCCAGTGTGAATAACCTTTTACTTTTGCAAAGATTATCTCCCCAACGGAAAACTATGTTACTTTCTGTGGTCATGTTGCTCTAGTATTAATTTTGTTCTGTAGGTTTTAGAGTATACTGTTAAATATAAATGTTCATTTGATAATGATATTAATTTTTCAATTTAAAAGACAAAATGGTGTTGTAACTGTTTTTTATAAAGAGGTTTGTCAGGCTCCTCTTGGTTATAGACAATGAAAGTCAAAATGGTGTTGTAACTGTTTTTTATAAAGAGGTTTGTCAGGCTCCTCTTGGTTATAGACAATAAAGTCAAAATGGTGTTGTAACTGTTGTTTATAAAGAGGTTTGGCAGACTCCTCTTGGTCAGTTATTAGTGTGTAGTCAAATGGTTATATAATGCTTGAATTATAATAAAGGACAAAAAGATTGTCAATTATTTATATAACTTATGTTTGATTAAATGACAATCCAATTGTCATAAAAGTAAATGTAGATTCAGTTTTTTAAGCTGGGTTTGGCTGGTTCCTATTGTCATAAAATAATTGATTTTGATTTAAGATGAACCAAAGCCCATGTCAAATGTAAACAATAATGCAGCTGTGCTGGAGTCACAGAATACAGTGCAAGATAATATTGCACTGGTGACTGGTATGAAATGTCTGTGGCCCAGGTCAGTGCTGCAGTCAGCAGGTGTCATGTTCAATATGGCACATATTCACTGCTTGTTGACTGTGTTGCTGTTCATTTGGCAGCTGTTAGATTATACGTTGTGCTATGATGTCACTTAATGTTGAGTTGTCAATGACGTCACGAGCAGTAGAATTTGATGTAACAGTTTTCTTTAAGATTGTTTGTTATTGAAGAACTTATTGAAAGTTGTCATCAGTGGCGTAGCCAGGACTCGATTTCGGGGGGGGCCTGGACACCGGGGGGTCTGGGGGGTATGGAATACCCCCCAGAAGAAAGGGGGGTCCGGGGGTCCTCCCCCGGAAATTTTACGATTTTTATAGCGCTTAACGCTATTTTAGACCACTTTTCAGCCTTCAGTGTCACAAATATCTTTGTAAATAGTGAAAGTAAAAGATTATGTATTTTTTAGTTTTCCCCTTATGCATATAGAAAATTTGAAACTCAGAAAATTTGCAATAAAAATTGTCTTATTTAAAAGTTACTGTCTGTTGTATATGTATTTAATTTAATAGTTTGGGTTTTCAATTTTAATTTCTTTTTCTTCATTGATTACACAAATAAGTTAAAACACTTGTTGAACTTAAAATATAATAAATAATACAAGATAATTATAAAAGGATAATAATGACTTAGGCCGTTAGAATATTAAACTGTATTGGAAGATAACTGTATTATTATATTAACTAGTGATGGGCCGATTCCAAAATTTCTTGATTCCGATCCCGATTCCAAAATTTGGGACTCGATTCTGTACTCGATTCCGATTCCTTAATAATAAGTACTATTGAGGATGAAATCATAATACTACATTTCAATTCAATAAATATTAAGCACTTTTAATAATAACTGTTACTATAATAGCAAAATTTAATTAGTGAAATCAATTACAAAAGGGGACATTTAAATGACAATAGGCATTTAGTAGGCCTATATAATGAAATCAACTTTAAATACTGAACAAATAATAAATTCAAATTGGTTAGTAAGAATAAAGAAACTGAATAAACATTCAAAGGCAATACATCTTAGCTGGCCAGTAGGCTATAGTAAATTAATTAAAGTTAAAAGTTAAGTAAATACTACTTAACACGTCATTACACGCCCCCCTTTTGTTACACAACTACACGCCCTACGGCAGTTTCAATTTGCTCGCATTTTGTAAAATTGGCTGTAAAAGCTATTACAGTTACACCTACTCTCCAAATATCAAGTTGTTAGCCTATCTCTATTAGTTTATAATACTTACATATTTACCTATTAAAATTACAGGGAACATGTTATCGTGATAAAAAAATTATATTTGATAAAACAATGTAAAATGACATCATTATGGCAGTATCGCGGCTACACGCACGTTAGCAATTTGCCGATTCTACACTGCTCTGTCGTTACGTATGTACACGCCCCGTGAGCAAATTGCCGCAAATTATTCTATGGGGGTTTATAATAAAATACAGGAGAAATATGAACAAGATTTATACTTTATTGATTAAAGACACCAAAGGAGATGACAAGGCTATATTTGTATGTATAAAATGCATAATTAAAAAACAACTTAAAGACGACACCTATTAACCGTTAACTTAAATCCTCATTCGGTATTTTTCTCATCCGTATGAAGTCATTTTACCTCACGTTAACACTACAAAAATACTATAAGCTAAATACAAATACAATATATTTAATAAAATCACAAACACACGCCCGTTAGCAAAATGCTCACTGAATTGCTCTGTGTTGAAATGGAGCAGGCTGATAACTGGTTTCACCCAGTTTCCTGCGTATTAGGGGGAGTGAGGGGTAAACATGGTGGCCCAGCCCCTCCCTTACCTCAACGACGGAGATATTTAAGAAAATCTAACTCTGCGGCAAAATGCCGCCGGGGCGTGTAATGACGTGTTAATACAAATAGAAAATGAATAGACATAATATCTTAGACAAAACAATAGAATAGAATAGAATAGCACTTAATATAATGATCAGCCTATATAAGCACATATTATTAATAACTTAAAACAGTTAAAACTAAAACTATAATATCCAGAAACAAACATTTATAAAAATTAAATCAATTATGGGTGCTTAACAAGCAACTAAATGATTTTAAGTTTAAGGGTATGAGAAATTAATTACAAAAGGGGACATTTAAATGACAATAGGTAGGCATTTAGTAGGCCTATATATATATATATATATATATATATATATATATATATATATATATATATATATAAAATAAATAAATAAAATAACACGTTAGTAAAAAAAAAAAGTGATCAATGTGAGGTCACTCGACCAGCCTCAAGCAGGCTGCTCTGAAAACCGCTGGCTTCATAGCTACATCCAGATAATAAATCTAGCTACATCTAAAATAAATCAGATGTATTTTAACATGTAAGTTTAATTTGACATTACAACAAAAAGTTCTTGAAAACTCAACACTTGATTTTCAAAATTTCTCATAACAGAAGTTTTCGATTCGGTTTCTTGGCCATTTCATCGAGCACTTGATCTGTAGAGAACGGTACTGGATAGTGTATTGACATCAGAGCAAGACCGTTGAGTCGTTCATTCTCCATAGAGTTTCGAAGGTAGGTCTTTATTCTTTTAAGACTTGAAAAGGACCTTTCTACTTCACAAGTCGAAACAGGCAACGTAGCCAACACTTTCAGCAAGTAATTGATGTGAGCATAAAAGTTTATATCACAAGCGTCCAAAATTGTCATGATGGTTTGAGGTCTCTCTGCTTTTGGGATTTTACACCATTTGTGACACCATAAAATGTACTCACTTTCAACAGCACTTTGTGATGCCTTTTCTGTGTAATAGATTTCCAGGGATTTAAGCTTTTTTACCTCGGCAGGGTTAGTATTTTTGGGTGACAAAATGTCAAAAGCTTCTAGGACACGTCTATTTTTGGAGAATCTGTCTTGAAGTCCTTGGATTAAAGCGTCTAGACAGGGTAGAAACACTATTCTGCGATAATATTCTTCGGGAGTGCTGTGAGGTACATTTCCTCTTTTAGTTTGTTTAGCTGCTTGTCGAGGAACTTCAACTTTCGAACTGAAAACCTCTTGCATAGTTTGTTCAGCTTTTGCGAAAAGATCTGAGAACTCTTTGAAAATGTAAACCTCGGGGTCATTTTCCTTTTCTTTCCCATTACGTATGTCATTTAGAAGATCGACAATGTCGTCTGTATACTTCACAGCTGAGGATAACTCAATATCTGTCTTTTGGAGATATCTAGCTAGTGGCAGAGTGTTATTGAACACAAATTCACAAACATACAGGCCCACGACAAATCCTCCCTTTTCTATCGACGAAAGAAGAGTGGAAGCCGAAGAGGATACAGTACGAACACTTGTAGACAATTCCTCCAAACTTTCTACAATGGCAGGGAAAAGCTCAACAAAGTCAGTAATTGCAACTTGTCGTTCAATAAATCTTGTTTGGCATAAACCTGTCAGACGAGTTTTCTTGGATTCAGGTAGAAGACTTGATATTTTATATTTTAGCAAATCATTGGCAAGAGCATTGTTTCTAAAAAGATTCGTTATTTCCCCAACTAAACCCAAGCAGTTTCTTATGATGGGCACGTTCATAGATTGATTCAGGACCAGATTTAGTCTATGAGCGGCGCAATGAACATAAATAGCCTTAGGATACAGCTCCTGAATTCTTTCGTGTACACCACTAATGTGTCCACTAAAAGTGGAACAGCCATCATAACCTTGGCCGATCATTTTGTTCATATTTAGTCCCAAACTGTTGCAAATATCTAAGATAACCTTAGAAATATTTTCTGCTGACAAATCGGTTAAGCTAGTGAAGCACAAAAAATCCTCTCTCATAACTGGCTGAAGGTCGTTGGACAAATATCTGACGCAAAAGGAAAATTGCTCTTTGCCAGAAATGTCCAAAGTTTCATCGCCCAGAATTGAAAAACACTCTGCTTCATTTATCGATGTAACTATGTGTTTCTGGATCAGGTCTCCACATATATTAATAATTTCGTTTTGAATTTCCGGGCTTGTGTAGGATGCATTGCGATGACTTTGTACAAGATGGTTCTGTAAATCTTTGTCTGTATTTGCCTTAAATCTAAGGAGAGCTCGAAACTTACCTTCCTTGTCCACAGGTTTTTCCATGGTCACAGGACCACTGTCCCTGTGACCTCTTAGAGGTATTTCATTTTCACCACAAAATACTATAGTGTCTATTAGTGGTTTTAGGGCAGCCCTATTTTGTTCTTTCTCTTTTTTTCTCTTAGTATCCAGCATTGTCACTACATCATCGTTTTCTCCTTTGGAAATTTTTAAAAAGTGTTCTGCCGCCACACAAGAAAACTTATGATAGTCAGTATTTTGGTGATATGTAAATTTGTCAACAGCATCTTTCCATTTTTTGAAAGGTGCCGTAATCAGAGAGCCTACTTTTTGATTCGACCCTTTACCCACAAAATCTTTGCCAAATGACACACACCACTTACAGTAAGCTCCATCTTTAGCAGCTGAATACGAAAGCCATGACCATCTATTCAGCCAGTTTTTCTGAAACTTAAGTTTTTTATTTTTAAAATCAGTGGTGGGAAAAACGAATTTCTCGTCAGGAACAAAAAGATAGTTTATCGTCCTTTGTTTCAATTTGTATGCTTGATCTGGAGCTAGAACCTTTTCATTTGAAAAAAGAGCATCCGAAACAGATCCTATATCTATAGATATTATGCTTACTGGTATCGTTGTGGTTCCAACAGACGAGTCAGGTAAGATGGCGTTTTCTTCTACAGGAAGAGTAGAACTAACAACAACTGGAGGTGTAACCGGAACTTCGGGAACTTTATCACTTTCATCAGTCTTGGCACACTTTCTGAAAAATGTATCTATTGTTTTCGTTTGTCTCTTCATTTTTAAAACGAACAATAAACTAAACTCTAAACAAACTCTCAATTATTAACACAGAAGAAATGAAGAAAGCACATATCAATGAAACTGAGATGGTCTGAACACTTGTAAAATGGCGACTGGCGACGGCTGTCGGCTGGTAACATGAGACAGGTGCAGTCGGCTCAAGGTCAACTTATCCGACTATTTACGGTTTCGACCGAACCAGCCCGAGCTCTACGTTCTACCGAGTACGGACGAACTCTCCTGAGTCCCGATCTCTCTTCCACAGCCGAGTGCAGATGTCTGCCGTCTATTGGTATCTGATAGGCGGTATTTAGTCCTCGAAGAATTGTATGTTTTATTATTTATTTGTTACTGTGAATTTATTTATTTATGTAGTTTATACTACGTAGTTATACATATGTACAATTGCTTGTAATACATATATTGTACGTGTACATTTTCCTTTTACTTAAGGGGATTCGTCACCCATTTTCAAACAATTTATTTTTTTGCCCATTTACGGGTGCTGGATCCCCTTAAATAAGATAATCTGCCTTTTCCCTTAAATTTCGGGGGGGGTCCGGACCCCCAGGACCCCCCCCTTGGCTACGCCACTGGTTGTCATTATCTTGTAAAAGTTTATAAAAAGTTGTTAATTGCTTGAAGTTTAGTTTAGTTTATATATCCATAAAGCAGCTCAAAAGTAAGTGCCAGCTTGGCTGCTTTGCTAATAGTGAAATAAGCTTGTTCTGAGGTTGTGATAAACTTCTTATTTATAAAAGATTATGTGGACTTACAGTTGTTCTTCGTCCTTGTAAGTAATTTAGTAGAGTATTGTTGGTTTATCCACTAAAAAACTTCACTAAAAGGGGGAGCACTTTATAATATGTGTTGAGTGTCCGCCATCTTGGTCTTGGTCGATTAAACTCCTACAATTATTATTTAAGAAACAACCAACATGAGACAATTAGTTTAGTAAGTGTAATATTAATTTATTATGTATTAAAAAAATATATGTATAAAAAGTATAACAATTAAATTTGTATGTAAATATAACAATTTAAATAAAAATCCTACGATAAATATACAATTAGGCACCACCATTGTATAATATGGTTTTATATAATAGTCTGATAAATCCATTATAGCATTGTACATTCAATAGACAAGAGTCTGTTTAAACTTTCAATATCATTTATAAACAAAATAATTTCCCTTAAATTTCCACTTGAATTTCATTTAGAAAAATTAATACCCGACAATATTATTTTCAATTATATTTAAATAATTTCCAAAAATAATATTATAATCAATAAATAAAAAATATTGTAAATCAAGAATTAAATGTAAGAATATATACTTATATATATTTAAATTCCCAAAATAACTAATTAAATTACAAAATAAATGATTTAATATGGCCTAACATCGTTATAGAATAATATAATCAATAAATAATTGTATTTTAGAACTGTCAATATCATATGTTAATATAAATTTGTCAATTAAAGTCCCACAATTATTAAACAAACATCGACCGACATGACAAAATATTGTTTTAAAAAATAGTCTATTAATTTCAATAGTTAATACACATGTAACATAATTTGGAAAATTAGTACATTGAAATTTTAATGCCAATGTGAAAATTACAAATTAATTCCTACATTTATTACCTATATATAATCACCAGAAAACGTTAAATGTTGTTTTCTGAAATATTCGAATAAGTTAATAGTTATTTATGTATTTAACGAATGATGTAAAAATAGACCTGTCAAAATCATATGTTATATATCAAACGTTCAGTAAAATTCCTACAAATATAAATAAAAAGGGCCAAAGATGTTTTATACTATTTTGTAATTAGTATAATATCAAATTATATAAACAATGATTTATGAAAAATTAGAAAGGTCAAAATCATATGTAAGTAAAAAATTTCAATTAAATTCCCTCAATTATTAATCATATAACAGTCTACCCGTGACTATATTGTTTTGATAAATATTCGATTAATGTCAATACTACTTGTATATTCAACTCATATTAGAAAGTAACAACTGTCAAAATCATATGTCAATAAAAATATTTCATTTAAATTCCCAGGATATCTTATAGAACGAACGTAATGAAACAATAACTATCTATAAATAACAACATTTTGAAGTTATACTTCTTTGCGCCCGTTAGACACTTTGGGATGGGATGTTGGTCGAGAAACCGCGTCACGCTGAAAAGTAAGAACAAATTTTTAAGAACTATCGATTAATCGATTGTTAATCGAAGAAATTTAATCGAAGAAATTACTGATAATGATAATATAGGTGTATAATATAATAATGAAGTCACGTATAATATATTGAAGATAAATATATTGAATAATATTGAAAAATGTCTCATATTTAATTTATATATCCTGTCTGTTTGTGTGCGTGAGTCGGTGTATGAGAATGGCCAAAGAAGTATAACTTCCACCGTGTGGTCCGACGCACACCCAATTTTTTAATATGGTTCCTTTCAATTCCCACTTGTGTTGTATACATTTAACCAACAAATGGCTTCAATATTGTTTCACAAGAAATTAAAATGTACAAACATTAAATGGACATTAAATATCCGTATGTGTTGCAAAGTGGCGGATTGAAATTAAACTTCCTAAATAAATAAATAAATAATTGTTAACAAAAGTATTCATTTTGTTAACGTTCAATCTAAATTAAAATTATTTACTACATTGAAAATCATACAGTTAAACGTCATTTTAAAATGTAATTATTACCAAAAATATCAGTAAATATGACATAATAATGATATTAAAAGCAAGTTAAACACATTTGGAATAGTATTAAATGAAGATTTCATTATAAATATGAATAAATACCATTAATTATAATAAAAATTTAAGATTACTTACATTACATGCGAGATCACACACAAACACTTATTTTAAAATGGATACTTCTTCTTTGAGAAATATTTAATTAAAAATAAATCATCTGCACTGGTGCCAAATATGAAAGAAACACTTTTAAAACAAAACATAGAGTATAAAACAATTACAAACATATGTTACTAGTTGTTTAACCTATATAGTGAACGAATTTATATATTAAACTTCAATTTAAACTATAAATGAAGTATTCTTAATAAGAAATATTGATATTTATGTATTTAAAATTACAAAATGCTTTAAACAGTTTTTTGCTATGTTTTAGGTTAAGCGAATAATATATGTGGGAATTTATTGTAAATTTTTATATTTACATACAATGTTCAAAAGTAATGTTTCAATACTTATCGAATGTATAATGAAATATTAAACTTAATATTATATATTTTTAAATAATATTGTGTTATTTTGGCTGTTATATGTTTAATAATTGTAGGAATCTAACTGAAATTTACATGATTACTAAAAATATTGATAATTATGAAACAAATTATCTATTATTTAATTTTTTGATTAAAAGCCTATTATCATAATGTATAATTTTATATGATAAACTTTATTGGTTATATGTATAATTGTATTGGGAATTTATCTGTAATTTTTACATTTACACATGATTTTGACAGTTCGAGTGTTGCATCATTCACTGATTATATAATGAAATAATAAACATATTAGACTATTTTATGAAATTTTATTCGACCATTTTGATGTTTATTTATACATAATTTTGTGAATTTATATGAAATTTGTATATATACATATGATTTTGACAATTACATTTTTACTATATTTGCTAAAATGATATTTAATATTGAACTTTAAACACTATTAATATGAACAAATTGTCTCATGTTGGTGGTTATATGCTTAATAAATGTGGGAATTTAATTGAACTTTTCATATTAACATATGATTTTAATATTTTTAATTTTCCAATATTACTATATTATAAAACATACTTTATAAAACAATGCTTTATAATGTTTGATCATGACCCATCTTCTATGTTACATCAATTAAATTTATAACTACAGTACTTGAAGAAAAGTATTACTAAATTAGACATACTATTGTATAACCTTGCAAAATTTGTTTGCTTTCTTACTTCCAGCTTTAAGTAAAATAACAAAATTGTTTAGTAGATACTAAAGTTTTCTCTCAACAATTACTTTAGCTTTTAGTTTTAGACTAAATCACTAACACATATCAGAACTACTACATTGCCTAGTAGGAACCCAGACATCAGTAAACCATAAGTTGGGCCATAATAAGACCTACATACGCTTGGAACTCATTAAATTTATGTAGGTCTATGTGTTTGATTCAGAAACTCAAGCAAATATTGTATAAATCAATTTAACGTGAATTCCCTAAATTAAAATATTACTAAATGGTGGATCTCTTTTATTTTAAATAAATAACTTGACTTGGCAATATTGTATTGAATAAAATAACTAGTGTTTGTATTTTTTTCTTTAGAGAACTTTCTAGATCAAAATTCATAACTATGCATGCATGTATATGATGTAAACATATAAAATTGCATCATTATTTTTTTTTAGTTAGAACATTGTGCTAGGTTGTTGTTATTATTATTATAATTTTAATTGTTTTATAATGTTTTAAGTGTCATGCACATTTCCTTCCCTAATGGTCGAATAAAGCATGATTTTTAGTTGTTTGAAATATATTTTCTAGGCCAGTTATTCTTGATCACTAGTCTAATTCAACTGCGAGATGATCATTTCAAGGTGAATCTAACCTTTTTTGGTTTTATCCATTTAAATTAGTGTAAGTTGCCTAGCTTAAATGATTTAGTCACTAATTTGACAAACTATATTGATAATTTTGTAATAGAGCTCTCAATTTAACTGGTAGGAATAATATTGGTGTCCACGACAATAATATACCTTCATACTTTTAGCCTAATTGCATTTTGATAAAAATCATATTTCATAAATAAAGATCCTCAGTTCAATACCAATCAAAGTTAATACAAAATTTGAAAAGAATGGGTTAATAAATCCGGCTGTTAATTTGTTATTGGGCAGTTAATTAAGAAGGTTACATTATCCTTAGTTGTTTCAAATAGTTAGGTTGAGAATGTTATGGACTTAGATATTAAATATACTACAAGACTGTAAATCTACACTTGTGGTTTAAGGGTGTTTCTTCCTTATAATGACTTATGAGGGTGAGGGGGATAATCTCTACACACCTCCATTTTTTTCTAACAAATATTTATAACTTCTGAAACAATTTCAGAATGTACATCTTCTAAGTTTGTTAAAACAAAATTAGAACGCCTAAGTAATTCCGGCTCCATCTTCAAATTCTCTTGCCAATCTCCATTCTCTGGTTCTTCTTAAGCACATACTTGTTGTTATTAACATTGAACACATTATCCAAACTCATGAGGGTGAGGGGGATAATCTCCACACACCTCCATTTTTTTTCTAACAAATATTTATTAATAACTTCTGAAACAATTTCAGAATGTACATCTTCTAAGTTTGTTAAAACAAAATTGAAGAGCTGTTTTCCAAAACTCACTAAGTCCATTTTTCACAATCTGATATTTTAATGGCATTGCATCCATCTACTGGAAACACATTATCTATTTAAAAATGTACGTTCCAAATACAGCTTAGTCCTATTTAAAAACAGCAGGAATGTTGTGATGTTTTCCAAAACTAAACTTAGACCTGGCTTCTTGTTTTCCAAACATCACTATGTCCTCTGCGCATGCGCACAGATCAGCTGTGATTATTGCAGTCGGCTGTCAGCTTCAGTTTGTTTGTTATAGAGATGGAAATTTTCGTTGTTTCTCGGCAACGTGTTATAACATTTTTCAGCCAGCCGACAACAGGTTGCGGCAACCTGTTATTTTGGCAACTGTTGTCGACTGCCCGTTTTCAATCATTGCGGCTGGCGTTGTGTTATTCAAACTTTCACTATTGGTTGCCTGTTGTTTTTAAATTGAGTTAGTGTTGACTATTAATTTACTTATGTTTAACAGATAATGTTATTGGATTGAAATTAAACTAAAAGTCAGTTCATAAACAATTATTTAATTAATGCAATTACGTTACTATACAATACTCATAGCATAAATTATTATTTGTTAATATTGTTTGTAATAAATAAATAAAGATTTATTAAATTAAGATGGTTATGTAAATGTGATTCATCGTTAAATATAATTCCTTTCTACTACGAAAATAATCAATTAAATATAATTTAAATACTACAACAATGTCATATTCCGGCAACGTCAAACACCGGATAGATATACTAAACAGACGAATACCGTTGTACGTTGTAAGGCTATTTGACAACAGTCAAAATAACTGGGAGTTTCCAGCAACGCATTGCGGGGATAACTAGTTATGTTGTTGCCACTATAGATAGATTGCCGGCAACGTCAACGTGTAATACCGTTGTACGTTGCCAACAGACGTATACCGTTGAACGTTGCGAGGCTGTTGTCAAAATAACAGGGGGTTTCCAGCAACGCGTTGCGGGGATAACTGTTGTCACGTGACAACACTGTTATTTACCCTGTTATGTTATATAACGTCCATCTCTGGTTTGTTTTTGTTATAGCTGTGCTTAATTTGAGGTTAGTTTAATGTACCGGTAGTGCTGTTTTCATTATCATTTAAAGTTGTTAAAATGAGTGATTTTGACTTGAGGGATTAGTGAGTCCTGAAGTAGATACTGGTAGGAGCAGGAAAAGAACTCGTGATATAAATAGGTGGGATAAGACTCAAAGGAAACATGCAAGAAATAGTGCATCCTCACACCCAAGGCCCTATGTAAGTTGTAATCATGTACACTCTGAAAATGCTCTTTGTAAAGTTAGACTTTTAAGTCAAGATGACATGGAACAGTTCAATGCTAAAGTTTACAAAAATCTATCAAAGGTAGAGCAAGACAACTTTTTGCTACAATATATAATGACCAAAAGTCCTAAACGCGTAGGCCTAGAACTAATGTTCCCAGACCTAAACTTTTGGCCGAATATTTTGTAAGAAAGCCAAATGGACATCTTATTCGTGTTTGCGCCCAAGCCTTCATTAGTATAACTGGGATCAGTCGTTTTAGGATAAATGGGATTACAAAAAGTTTTAATGCTACTGGGGAGCTTAGAGTTGAAAAAAGAGGTGGTTCCCGAAAGAAACCAAAAGATTTTGAGACTGAAGAGTCTATTGTAAATTTTATCAAGAAAATCACATCTAGAGAAAGTCATTATGGAAGGTCCAACAGTGTTAGGCTATACATGGACCCAGAATTATCCGTATCCAAGCTGTGGAGGACTTGGCGGGAAAATAGAAAAGAAAACTGACAACCAGTTTCTTCAAAATCTAAATTTTTTAAAGTTTTTAGAAAAAAGTTCAACATTGGATTCGGTAGTCCAAAAACTGACGTTTGCAGTTATTGCCAGGATTTGAAAATCAAAATAAAAGGTTCTAAATCACCAGCGGAAAAAGCTGATCTTATGGGTCGTTTTAGGCTACACAAACTCCGCGCAAACAAGTTTTATGAACTTCTCAAGCAAAACAATGATGGTGAAGTAACTGTATCGTTTGATCTACAGCAGAATCAACCTCTTCCTATGTTGAGAGTCACAGAAACATTTTATTCCAGACAAATCTGGCTTTATAATTTGACTTTTTTGTTAAAAGAAGATGGGGTACATGGTAAACACAACACTTACATATATACTTGGACCGAAGACCAGTCGGCAAAAGGTTCCAACGAGGTAGTTTCCGCACTACAGAACTTTCTTCAAATTTTAGAAGAAAAAATCTGCCTTAAAACTACGGACGAAGGAATTAGGCCCACGCTACCCCTAACATTGCGTTTATTTTAAGATGCTGCTAGTAGCCAAAATAAAAACTCGACGATGATGGGGTTTCTTCTAAACCATGTTCAGAAAAGTAATGTTTTTGATAAAGTTGAGCACATTTTCCCAATAAGGGGTCACAGCTACATGCCTCCCGACCGAGTCTTTGGTCGAATAGAACAACAATACAGAAAAAAACAGGAAATATTAAGCCCTAAGGATTATCAAGATATTTTAGTAAATCACGGTAATTTGAAAATTTTAGGCACTGATTGGCGTGTACTAAATTATAAAAAAAGTGCTGACACTGTTATGAAAAAGAAACTACCATTCCTGATGCGTGAACAACGAGTATTCATTTACAAGAAAGGAAGTAATGAAGTAGCAGTCAAGAACACTTACACTGGCGATAGTAACAGGCACATCGTTATTAAAAAAAGCCTGATGGCAAACTGGAGGAACATGTACAGGCTTGTTAATATTGTAAACGAACAGAATAAAATAAGTGCTTTAAAAAAGAAAGACATTGAAGAGCTGCTGAAATTTTGTACTCTCAGAAGATGCAAGATCTTACTATGAAAAAGCGCTCCAGAATGTTACAAATGACTCTGTTCCTGACCATTCTGAAGTAACATATGATGAACAGGAGCCTTTTGTTTAGATACTTTCCATTGTTTACCTACCATGTGTTTAGTACTTTCATACTAGGCCTATATTCTGTAAAAATTAAAATCCTTTTTATTTTTGTCTAAAACTTTAAGTGCTCTATGATTTTACAAATGACTCTGCTCCTTATATTCTGAAGTAACATGTGATTAACCGTGAGCTCTTTATTTAGATGTACGGTACTGTACCATTGTGTTTATACTATCTTGTGTAAAAGCAATAAACCTCTAATTTTTTCTCTAAAACTATTGCATTTTATTTTGTCCTTAGAAAATTTTATACTTTAAATCATAATTTTTAGATTTCTTCCAAAATTTAATCCATAACTAAATGACTTTTTATGTATTAGGGCCTGCTTAGTGTAGAATATAGAATATAAAGCTGTATGCCTTAATGATAAATATTACAGAGGCTTTTTTCCAAAACTAACTTAGTCCATTGAGTTTTTCCAAACTCCTTGGACCAAGTTCAGTTTTGGAAAAAACCTGATACAATATTGTAAATAACTTTTCTTAAATATTAATTTTATTAAATATCAAACAGTTTTCTGAATTTACAACATTCAAGAATAATATTAAAATTCTTAGACCCTACCTAACGCTATAGGTACAAATAATCGATATTCTGAAAAAGTTTGTTTTTGGACTAAGTAAGTTTTGGAAAACTGCTCTTCAATTAGAACGCCTAAGTAATTCCAGCTCCATCTTCAAATTCTCTTGCCAATCTCCATTCTCTGGTTCTTCTTAAGCACATACTTGTTGTTATTAACATTGAACACATTATCCAAACTCTTATCCAATTAATAATCAAACTGTAGGGCTTCTTCCTTTTTTACTTTTTAGTTTTCTGCTGTGCATCTTAGCAGATACTGATATTATTTGCCCAAGCAACTGCCTACAGATATAGCAAGAGGGTTGAAATGCACTCACTAGCAGAGAGTTATTTTCTTTTCTTATCTTTTTCTATATTTTCTAAAACTTTCTCATAAGATAAGGAGACATAAGATGGGTCATCAGTGTCAATGTCACTTATATCAAACAAAGCTTCCATTTGAGCCTCTCACACACCTCTACAAACTAGATCTGCTTTCAATTCAGGTATATTTTGACTACTTCCTTTGTCAAAAAGATACTCTTTATACAAAGTTCCCACATTATTCCATTGTATTTCCTAATGTATCTCTTCGATGTGTCTTCTTATGATCGGCCCACCAACTTGAACAACTTATTTTATTGATTGGTATTAAAATGTTGCCCACATCCGTCGCAATCAACTCGAAGATTGATTGGTGTTCTTCCATAACATAATGATAGGGAACCTCTGAACTCTTTATAGGGACCATAACATAATGATAGGGACACACCACAAACCACTTTAATTGTTTCCCTGTAATTAGCTCCTGGCAAAATTATTTTTTGATGATGGTTAGGAAAGAGTTATAAAATGTTTTCTTAACGTTTTTCTTCTATCTCTATTTTTATCATCTTTCCAAATCTTATAAGAAGTTTTCAAACTTTTTTTCTGCATCTGCAGTTTCCAAAGCTTCACATTTTTATGAATATTTTAGACTATTGGGCGCTTTAATTACTAGATTAGACATTCCAATTCTCCCCCTCTTTTGTTGACAAACGAAGAAGCTCACATTACGCCTAAAATTGAGCAAAATAAATTAGAAAAAAAGTTATCGAATTGAATATTGAATGGGTATAAACATTTGATTAAACTTGAACCACTTGTTGGAATAGTGTGGGTAGATCTGTACGTATATGGGTGGGTTAGTGGGTCAGTACCACTGTACATCAATACCACCGTACACATATGGGTGAGCGGGTGGGTCAATACCTCCTTCGTACGTGTATGGGTGGGTGGATGGGTCAATACCCGTACGCGTCTTTGTGTGGCTTGTGCTGGGAGCAACTGCTTTTTAATTTTCACTCATTCAATTTTTATTTTTCTGCAATAAATTTTTTTATAAAGCCAATATATCCCCTGTTCTATTTTTTTAATCTAGCTCTGATAATTTAACAATTGAATTTAAAATTAATTTGATCTAATTTTATTGGAGGAAAATATCCATATTTTGATCAAATTTCAGTGCCATAATTTTATCAATCCATCAAAGGTCCTTGGCAAGAGGAGTCATCAGCATACCAAACCTAATTGGTGTTGTGTAATTTTTTAAATCATCATTTACCTGAGCTCTAAAACAATAATATCTGTTTTTTTTTTTTTTATTATTTTCTTAACACTGCTGTCATGAATGAATATTTCATTTTCATAGGAAATAATAAATTATCTCAATAAATTAGAAATATCCTTTGGTGGTACAATTTATATTTTTATTAACTGTACAAATTACTGCCGACTCTGTAAATAGTTTAATTAGTTCTGTATAGCTCACAGGGATCAATGGATTCTTATTGGTATCGCCCTCAACATTATCATTGGACGGGGTGCTAGCTTGCACCCATTTAAAGATTAAGACCACCAAAAATAGCAAAAAATAGTTGGATTTAAACTTTATTAACTGAAGTAATCGAAGCACATAGATTCAACGAGTTAAGAATCAGGTTGAGTTGCCTAGCATGACACCTAGAGGAATCATTCCTCTCGATCATTTTGAAATAGTGGCCAAAAATCAATTTTTATTCTCCTTTATACTGAACTTTTCCAATAGTTTCTATGCACAACTTTATTGTATTTTCTTTTATATTAAGATTCAAACCGTTTCCTATCTAAATTTCAACCTTGTATGTTTTTGGCCCTATAAGAATGTTATTAATCATTAAATATAACATTGTACAATATATTTTGTCTATATATATATATGTATATATAAATATATATATATATATATATATATATATATATATATATATATATATATATATATATATATATATATATATATATATCATATACAGGGTAAGTCTTTGTAATGTTACCTGTAAATCCCAAGTGTTAAATTATCCCAAACTTGGGCCCTTTCTTTGAATTAAACAACTAATGAATGATGTATTCAACTTTTCCTCATTGCTGAGTAATTAGACGAGATACTTTTCTACCGAACATGCATGGAACACTTAAAGGCTTACATTTCTACCGAACATGCATGGAACACTTAAAGGCTTACATTTCAGTGTTTTAGTTTGTACTGCCTTACTAGCATGTTGGCTCAATGAGTGAGGAGGATACTTCGAACTGAGGAGTATGAGGTCCAAGGTGTGTATCCCTATTGACATGATGGATGATCAGTACTTCAATCATTAAATAAAGGTCCCCAATATGCCAGTAGGCCCACATCAACTGGCATGTTATGTTATGAAGAAATGTAAATAGATCCAGTGCACAGTACCCTACTTTATCTACATATATAAAAGCGAAAAACCAATCACAGACTCGTCATGAAATCTATGGAACCACCAATAGATTTATATGGAATTTTGAGGGAGGTTAGCTTTAGTATCTTAGAGATCCAATGAGAAATTATTTCTCAAAATTCCATTACTAAAGAGTAGAGACAGTCCCTCAAAGTGTCCATTACTAAGGAGTAGAGACAGCCCCTCAAAGTGTCCATTACTAAGGAGTAGAGACAGCCCCTCAAAGTGTCCATTACTAAGGAGTAGAGACAGCCCCTCAAAGTGTCCATTACTAAGGAGTAGAGACAGCCCCTCAAAGTGTCCATTACTAAGGAGTAGAGACAGTCCCTCAAAGTGTCCATTACTAAGGAGTAGAGACAGCCCCTCAAAGTGTCCATTACTAAGGAGTAGAGACAGTCCCTCAAAGTGTCCATTACTAAGGAGTAGAGACAGCCCCTCAAAGTGTCCATTACTAAGGAGTAGAGACAGCCCCTCAAAGTGTCCATTACTAAGGAGTAGAGACAGCCCCTCAAAGTTTCCGTTTTCTCATAAAAGTAACATTGGCATTAGTTTAATTGAATAATTCATTCTAAACGGTTTATTTTAAACCGTTCCTTTTGATGTTTCTCTCACGTAACAAAGAATGGGCAATCAGTTTGTTGTTATCAATAAATATGTTGTTTATATATTTTACATACTGATGACAAATGTTTTAATTTGATTGCTGTTTCCAGTTTGTAAGGTCAACAGCAGGACCAGCAACAGGTGAAGATAATGTCTGAGCCATGGGAGGCCCTGAGGGCAAACAGGCAAAGGACAACGGTGGCTCCTGAGGAGTCTCCAGCAGTTGAATTGAAACTACTCTCACGATCTCTAGAAAACGATCAAGAAGTTTCAAGGAGTCAAGAATCAATTCAGCATCTTGGTACTGTAGTATTGCTGATGTAATGCTTGTTAAATCAATTTGTTGCAAGATATACATTAAAATGGACATCATGAGAAGATGAATTGATAATTATGTATTCTGTTGTCCATTAATTATTATGCTAGTATTGTCATGTTAGTTAACTTACAGTAAAAATGAAAAACATGATGCTATAATCTAAATTGCTGAAAACTGTCAAGAATGTTGACTAGCTGAAGGAACAATTACTATTAATATAAATGAAATGGATAAAATAATTCTAGTTTTGACAGAGAAAAGAATAAGTCAACAGTTTTTATTTGACTATACATTGAATAGATTATTATTGACTATTTCAAAATTGAATATCATTTTTTCTTCTACCTACTTCTCAAAGAAATTATGTACAAAGTTGTTCAGAAATTCATATTTTACTGTAGTTATGACTACTGTATATTATGTTACTTAGAAAAAATGCACATTTAGAGCCTTTTCATACTGTATGTACTGCTAATTGCAGATGTCATCTTAACTATATGACAGTTTAGACTTGGGTTATTGACCATACTGCTACATATATGGCATAAACTTAATTTGAAATTGTTAATTAATTTATTAAAAAATATTTTGTCATAGCAACAAGAATTTATACTATCTTACACAAAAATATGCAAGGTAGTATAAATACACTTTCTAGACAAAAGAGTATTTCAATTAATATGATTACTATTAAAAGGGGAACCTCACACCTTATTCTTTTTCAAGTCTTTCCACAAACTTCCATTATTTATCGTAGAAAGGTGCATAATATTGAAATTTTCCATAAAGCTGTTCATATCTAATAACATTAGGATAACCTAATAAGCTAAAGACTGAAGTGGAGAACCTCTGAGCTAGCAATCTCCATTCATAGATAAACAAAAATATCGCAGTCATGCTTCTAAAAATGGCTTGCATAAATTAAGTCCATTTACTGAATCTCCCGACTTGTCTTCAGGGTGCCACCACAGCACAAGTGCTGGAACTACGAGGAGGTTGGAAATGCTGAGACAAATGGCATGACGATCCTAGCCAACCATAACAATGCCTTGCATGGTTGTCACGTTTATTGACAAATGGCATGACGATCCTAGCCAACCATAACAATGCCTTGCATGGTTGTCACGTTTATTGACAAATGGCATGACGATCCTAACCAACCATAACAATGCCTTGCATGGTTGTCACGTTTATTGACAAATGGCATGACGATCCTAGCCAACCATAACAATGCCTTGCATGGTTGTCACGTTTATTGACAAATGGCATGACGATCCTAGCCAACCATAACAATGCCTTGCATGGTTGTCACGTTTATTGACAAATGGCATGACGATCCTAGCCAACCATAACAATGCCTTGCATGGTTGTCACGTTTATTGACAAATGGCATGACGATCCTAGCCAACCATAACAATGCCTTGCATGGTTGTCACGTTTCAATTTTCTATCTTCAACGGTCTGATAACCTACTTGTTTGAATACGTAACTTTATATGCTAGTAAAAATTGTATAACCACAACTATCTCTTTGTTTTTAATATCTTACATTTTATATATGTATATATATCGTTATAGATTGCCACATTATAATGTTGAAAACACTGTGCGCAGAGCTTCAAATCAAACTCCACTCAGTACTCTCATTTAAAGTCAACAAATTTATTAAATCGAGTATAACTAGCCAAAAATTAAATTAACAAGCAGTTTTCATACAAGATGAGTTTACTAATTGTTTGGTAAAAAACTACATTTAAAAAATTAGCTACTTCTTTGAGTATTACCATGACAGTATGGAAAAGCAGCAAGTGGGATGCCCTCCCTCCTTTTAAGATATTTGTTGAAATCATTCTTGTTATCGGTTGCAGTTGTGTATTTTATCTGTCTATAAAAAATTAATAGTAATGCTTTCATCAAATAATATTTTTTATGAAATCAAAATATTTAGATAGTTATAATAAATTAGTATTTAATTGTGATGGCAGTAAGTCATCCATTATGGCAGTGGTGCTATTACATATAAAGTACTGATAGCCGAGGGATAAAAACTGTCAGTTGATGACCTGCAGCTAATAGAGCACTGACAACTCCTGTATCAGACAATATCTTTAGCATTGAAAACGTGTGCAATAAACTGGTATGAATGGGGACAGTAGTTTTCAAATAAAGCAACATACAAAAATATTTTTAGTCATATTTTATGGTAATATTGTTTAGGTGACTGTTTCACTATAGGGCAAGTGCCTAGACTATTTAGGTTTTGTTTTGGACAGGAAAGCAGGCTTACCTTTTTAATCAATACTTTATTTATTTAGTTTATTCACCTCTACATACTGCTTTCCAGTTGAGCAGATCAAAATTATTATCCATTACTAGATGGGCCATTGTACCGATACAGTTTTGATGGACAAAATAAGATCCTTATTAACAATCCGTCAATACCTGTAGGTGGGATGAACCTTCATCATAGGGAATGGACACTGTTGAATTGGTTCCAAACTGACATGGATAGATGGATGCATAAATGGGACTGACACTAGATAAGTCATTTGATTATAGAGAATCTATCCAAACAATGAATCACATAGTTACAGAGTTTCCCCTGCACTCTTTTACAGAGAGATTAGCCTGCCTAAAGAGAATCAGTGAGGGAGGTCTTAAATGGCCTGATGGACTTAGCTTTGTGACAGGAGATCACTTTAGATGTTTTATTCTTTACTAATGACATGACAATACATTACTTTTTGATCTTGATTCAAATATATATCACAGGTTTTTAAAATTAACAAATGGTAGCTGACAACAAACCACACGATATATATATTTCTTAGTTTACATTATTCATAGAGAACAGCAATTGAGTCATTAAAGTTAACAGAATACAAACTGGGATTCAAACAGATATTACTTTCTGGGATTTTAGGTATTAGCAGCATCTAAGATGCTTTTTTAAAGAAAAAAACTTGACTCAAAATCTCAAATTCTTTTACAGTGTAACAGGACCACTCCTTTTGCCAGTTCACAATGTACTTTCTCACCTTTTGGTTTCATTGGGGAGGATCTTCATCTCAATAGGGAGAATGTTTTAAGAATTAGGTTCCAGGATATTATGGTTCATAAATAACTATTTCAGTCCCTTGTAAATAAGTGAGTAACTTGTGAAGATTATGTACAGAACACCAAGGAGCCTGGTAGCACCTATGTACAGAACACTAAGGAGCCTGGTAGCACCTATGTACAGAACACTAAGGAGCCTGGTAGCACCTATGTACAGA
The DNA here is from genome assembly GCA_035578905.1 of Stictocephala bisonia. NCBI lineage: Eukaryota > Metazoa > Arthropoda > Insecta > Hemiptera > Membracidae > Stictocephala > Stictocephala bisonia. The sequence goes on along the minus strand of JAQJVL010001687.1, from coordinate 1,813 downwards.
ACACTAAGGAGCCTGGTAGCACCTATGTACAGAACACTAAGGAGCCTGGTAGCACCTATGTACAGAACACTAAGGAGTCTGGTAGCACCTATGTACAGAACACTAAGGAGCCTGGTAGCACCTATGTACAGAACACTAAGGAGCCTGGAAGCACCTATGTACAGAACACTAAGGAGCCTGGTAGCACCTATGTACAGAACACTAAGGAGCCTGGTAGCACCTATGTACAGAACACTAAGGAGCCTGGTAGCACCTATGATTTTACTTTGAGAGGTTCATATTTTATCTTCCCATGCGTACAAGATTTCACATATTTGATTTCTATTGCTTGATAACTGTCTGTCAAATAAAATGTTGAAATGTTCACCTGCAACACCCTTTATTCTCATATAGTTTTTTTTTTTTTTTTTTTTTTTTTTTTTTTCAGCAACTAGTCATGTTGAATACAATCATATGCTTTGCTGTAATTTAAAAGGACTTTGGTTGTAATCACCATCTTCATGGGCTTTTTTGTTTGTGAATAATGAGTCTACAACTTATTATCATATAGCATATATTATGTTAGAAATAATGCATTGATACCCATGTGTTTTCAAGTCAAGGACAAAAAGAATATTCTCAAAATACTTTTGTTGTTTTTAACAAGTATTTGATTTTAATTCCAGCACAGTTTGGTTTCAGACCAGGCCTGTCAACTGTTGATGCCATGTACAACTTTATATCACAATTTGTCACGAATTTGGACAGTAGAGGGCATACTATTGGACTTTTCTTCGATCTGAGTCAAGCTTTTGACTTGGTCAACCATAAACTTCTTCTGGGAAAACTGGAGAACGCGAGCATTAGGGGTGTTGCCCTCGACTGGTTCTATTCTTTTCTTGTGGGTCGCCATCAGATTGTGAAGATTCCATATTTGGATAATTTTGGATTCATGAGAAGTCAGTTATCAGAACGGAAACCAATTCTTACTGGCGGAAACCAAGGGTCCATATTGGGACCAATTTTATTTTTGATTTTTATTAATGACATCCCCAGCAGTGTGAACCATTCCAACTTATGTCTATATGCGGATGACACCTCTTATCTCTTAGTATCTAATCAAGATCTTTCAGCAGCAGCAGTAGATGCTTTTTTAAATAGTAGCGCTTTGCTGCAGTGGTTTACAAGTAACCAACTTGTTGCCAATGCACAAAAGACTAAAGTGGTTAGATTCCACATCCATTCTTTTGACTCTGACCTAGATCACAATTTCATTATAGGTGACTCAGAGATAGCGCCGAGTTCAGAGGTTGGATTCCTAGGGTTGGTAATTGACAGCAAGCTTTTCTCAAGCCACATTGCCTTGGTGTCTAGCAGAATTAGCAAGGGGCTATTCATTCTACAAAGACTAGCTTGCTTTACAGATAGGCGGGTCCTGCTATCAGCGTACTATGGGTGTGTATTCCCTCACTTGTCTTATGCAGTGGCAATCTGGGAAGCCCAAAGTTTAAGTAATCTACACATTTTTAGATTGCAAAAGAAAGCCTTGCGCATCATTTGTGGCCTCTCTGCTAGGGAATCCTGTAGAAACATCTTCCGCATTAACAATTTGTTAACATTCCCATTGATCTATATTTTAGAATCAGTTACCTTTTTAAAAAGAAATTTTAATCTGTTTACTAACTCTGAATTATATAAAATACACTATTACTCACTTCGATATTATGACTATTCAGATATTCCACGTCACCAAACTTCTTTTTTTCAGAAACAACTCCAGTTTAATTGCATTAGACTGTACAATGCTCTGCCTCTGTATTTAAAATCAATTGCC